>JADRCD010210303.1:8460-29048 GCA_019843815.1 Montemys delectorum
TGTGTGTGTGTGAGTGTGTGTGTGTGGGGGCCGGAGCCTGTGTGTGTGTGTGTGTGTGTGTGTGTGTGTGTGTGTGGCCAGAGCCTGTGTGTGTGTGTGGGGGGGGGGCCCGGAGCCTGTGTGTGGGGGGGAGGGGCCCGGAGCCTGTGTGTGTGTGTGTGTGTGTGTGTGTGGGTGTGGGTGTGGGAGGGGCCCGGAGCCTATGTGTGTGTGGGGGGAGGAGGACCCACTTCACAGAGCTGGTCTGTGGTCTTCGCATGCACATCATGGCAGAGCATACATATGCATATGTCGCACATGCAATCATAGGGTTTTTTAAGGTTTCTTTATTATTTTTGTCTCAGCTGTGTGGCTGAGAATGAAGTGTGGAAATCAGTTGCTGCCGCATCTAGTCCTGTATGTTCAGTCGTGTTTGTTTTATGAAGTCGATATGCCAGGGTTTGGTTATATACATCTCTAGTTCTTTCTTTGGATGGATTTCCAATATATCAATAGCTAATGACGATTCTTTCTCCAACTTCTGCTTTCCTGAGGACAGCAATTCTCCCACTGTGTGTTCCCTGCTTCCACTCTTGCTGCATACTCTTCTGTCCTTTGCCCTTCCATGTGTGTGTCTTTACTGGTGATTCATATCTCCTGTGGCAAGTGGTTGGATCTTGTGTTCTGATCCAGCCATCTAGTCTGCATATGTCTGTTTGTTTGAGGCAGGGTTTCTCTGTGTAGCCCTGGCTGTCCTAGAACTCACTCTGTAGACCAGGCTGGCCTCGCACTCTCAGATCAACCTTCCTCTCCCTCCCAAGTGCTGGGATTAAAGGTGTACCACCGCTGCCTGGCTAGTCTGCACCTTTTAACTAGAGCTGGAACCTTTAACTTCTAGATTAATTATTTCAAGATCCTGGTTGATGGCTGCCATTGTCTTGATCACTCTCCTGGCTTAGTTAGTTCTTGCCATCGAATCTTAGGCTTTGCTGAAGTACGGAATTGGACTTCATGTCACTGCTTTTCCTTGTTGCTGTAGCAATAGCAACTTAATGGATGAAAGAAATGTCGTACTTTGACTTGGAGTTTGGGGAGTCCTTCATGTCAGGGAAGGCATCATGGTGGGGGTGAGGCTGCTGCTTGCAGTGTGTCAGTCAGAAGGAGAGGGGCAAGTGCCAGCACCCAGCTCCCTTCTCCTTTTTACCCAGGCTGGGACCCTAGCCCACATTTAGAGTGGGCCTTCCCACTTCATTAACCTAGTCTGGAAAAGTCCAGACAGGCATGCCCTGAAACTGGTTTCCGTGGTGACTCTGAATCTCTTCGAGTTGATTATTGAGAACGACCACACAGATGTATATATATTTGATCTCTTCTTGCTCTTGTTTTTTTTTTTTTTTTTTGTCATGTAATCTAGAAACTTTCTATGATAATTTATTGCAAATTGCACTTGACAGTTCACCACAACAATGGAAAGCTGGCCCCCTGTTGGTTTGCACAGTCCTTGAGCCCCAAACTGAAGTTGAAGTCACCAGTAAAATGATCGGGATCAAAAGTTTGCAGCTGGGGCTGGTGAGATGGCTCAGTGGGTAAGAGCACTGACTGCTCTCCCGAAGGTCTTGAGTTCAAATCCCAGCTGTACAGCTAGTGTGTACTCATATTCATAAAATAAATAAATAAATCTTTAAAAAAAAAAAAAAAAGTCGGGCGGTGGTGGTGCACACCTTTAATCCCAGCACTTGGGAGGCAGAGACAGGAGGATTTCTTAGTTCAAGGCCAGCCTGGTCTACAGTCTACAGAGTGAGTTCCAGGACAACCAGGGCTACACAGAGAAACCCTGTCTCGAAAAACAAAAAAAAAAAAGAAACAAAAAAAAAGTTTGCAGCTTTGCTCAACCAGCTGGCTCCACCCTCAGGGTGTGGTCCAACCCGGGACACTGCCTTGTCCTGTTCCTTGGTTGGGCTCTCATCCTCAGGCAGGTCTTCAGGTAGCTCTGTGTGCTCTCTCACTTCCACAGGGGCATCCTGAAAAGGGACCAGCGTCTCTTCGCCACTTTCTCTTCTCACAACTTGCTGAGCTTTCATGACCTCGGTTGATGCGATTGCTGACACCAAAGCCTCTGCTTTCAAATCTGAACGGATTCGCACCGTGCATCTTTGAACAGCCATTTGAAAAGTAAAGCTAATAACACCTTTGATTTTTAACAAAAGCTACTTCACATAGATTTCACTGAGACATATCATTGAGACCATCTATGTGCAAAACTACTGTTTTGGCACATTTGTTTGTAGTTCCCCCAAAAAACTGAGCTTTCCTTCTACGTGAATTCATTTCATTAAAACTATCACCATCAGCCATATTGGAAGACTGAAGAATGTCATAGATTTCTGAGGCCAGAAGTTTTGTTTCTCCTGGAGTTGTAGTCATGTAGATGACGTTCTGCAAGCTCAGCATTATTCCCAGTTCTCCCTTCATCTTTTCTCTGTTGGCACGACATTCAGCCAAGTATTGGAGCGCAAGCAAAGCTGAGTTAACAATAGGGGGAGTTGGATGGCCCATAAATAAAATAAGGCCAGGCAAACATCCCTGATCCTGGACGATGGCTCTTCTATTTAATGTGGATAGCTCTTCTGTTTAATGGATCTGCTGCTAAATCCCATAGCTGGTTAACTACTGATAAAGCATCAGGCTCTTCATTCATAGTAGAAGAGGATGAATTCATCTTCTAAGACATGCACATGAATAAAAGCTTCTTAAGTTCCTCCAGAGCACTGGGCGTCTGGATCCTGTTGCAGCATCAGAGCTGTATCCACCACGGCAGATGACGGGCGGCAGCGACCCCGAGCCGCGGCCTGACTCACAGGACCATAGGCTCTTCTTGCTCTTGTTAATCTGTTCCTTTTTCTCTCTTTCATGTGATCCACTTGAAGTTGTCTTTCTTCTTCTTCTGTATATAAGATTCTTTTCATTATTTTGTATAATGCTGACCTCATGTTTATGAATTGTTTTAGTTCATACTTATAATGGAAAGTCTCTATTTTTCCACAGGATTTTAAATCTCTCTTTGCTGGATATAATAATCTTGGTTTGAGAATTGCTTTCTGCACTAGAGTGTATCTAGTGTTTTCCAATAGTGTTTCTGATGAGAGATCTGATACGTTTGCCTTTGTACGCACCTCTCTCCCTCAGGTTTAATATTGTGTGTAACTTTATAATTTTTCTCAAAGTCTACTTTTAGTGATGGTTCTTAAATACTGTAACCCCCCCACACACACACTTTTAGCCCACCAGAGGCAGTGAGAAAGAAAGGATGGGGGTGGGGCCGTGTATCTGTTTAGAAAGGTTCTTTGGAGCAACTCCTGTCTGTGTTGTCAGGAAATTGGCAGTTCAGTTCACAGGTCAACAGTGGCAGCTCCATCCACTCGCAAACACTTCATGGATACACCAGCAGTCCAGTTCAGTGGAGTTGGGATAGCAAACACCAACCAGCATTGGTGGAACTACCTAACAGAGACAGCCAGGCCTCAGCCTCAGCTCGAGTCAGCAGGAGGGACCTGGAGGGACGCCAGAAGTTCGTGGCCGTGCCTCTCTCAGGATAGTGAAGGTCAGCGAAGACTGGAGACCCACAAACAGCTAGTTCTGTAAGCAAGCTACTCCTCCATCACTGTCTGCAATCCTTGTATACTCTCTCCAAGCATCACATGTCCTTCACAGGTCTTGCCTCAGTACATGTGCTTGTCTCCGTTGACATCACTCCGCCAATCAGCCCAAGTCCACAGAATCAGCAAGAAAGCCAAGGCACAACACCAGACAGTGTTTGGTGCGGTTCTCTATGGAGTCCCAACAAATGCTGCTCAACTATGCATGGAAGACGGACCAATACATGCGTGTTGTTAGCAAAGAATCCTTCATCACGTGTCTTTTCACGTGCTTGCTTTAGCAGAACATCCTCTCTCCTGTGTCTGCTTCAGTGAAATGTTCCTTTACTTGTTTGCCCCAACAAAACCCCACCCAACTGACTTTCCAAAGAACCCTTAAATTTCCACTTCAGTTGTGTCTTTGTGCCATAAATTTAAATATCTGATTAGATACTACAGGATAATTTGTCTTGTAAAGAGTCTTTCTGTCGTTGTCTGTACGGGATTCTAAATGCCTCTTGTATGTCCATGTCTTTCACTAGTTTTGAGAATTTTTCTGGTATAGTTTCATTGAAGTTGTTTTTCCATGCCTTTAGATTTTGTTGTGAATGAGACTTAGCCATCAGTGGACAAGCCATCTAACTTGTCCAGCCAGATAACGTTAGACTTTAGCTTATTCTCTACCATGGAGTCTTACCTTTAGTTTTTGGCATGTCCTAGAGTTCTTGAAACTTGTGATTATTATGCTTATTTTTTGTGTGTGGTAGTTGTTTGACTATAGTACCTGATTTTTTTCTTCTACCTTGATATTCTTATGGTTGTTCTAACCTATTAGTGATGCTTTTCGGTGTTTGTTGTTATTAATGGATGACTCTCATTTCTAACATTTATTTTCAGAATCTCAATTTCTAGGTTGAACTTTCCTGGTTGAATTTTTCATTACGTTATTGACTTCCTGATTTAGATCCTGGGTTGATTATTTTACTTCATTTGTCACATGTTTGAGCCCCTTTTAAAGTTGTAATTTTTTAAAGTAGGGCATGGTTTGAGGTTTTTTGGTTTTTTACATTTGTGTGTCTATGCATGAGTCTGTGCAGAGTTACTAATAGTTATTTTATGACCTCTGTACTGTACTCAGAAGTCAGGTATCCCTTGATTTTTCCTAGTTACAGTTATAAACAGCAGACTGTTGTACTTTTTGCTTTTGCTGTCAAATGTAATTTAGAAAACTTAAGAGGAAATAAACCCTGGCAGACTTATATAGTCCCATGGATTATTTACTAACTTCCTAGTGTTTCTGATTGAGAAAGTTCTATTAGTTTTAGTTTTTTCTTATCCGAGATCTTTTTGTCTTTTTTTTTTTTTTTGGAGTGGGGTTGGTTTTAGTTTGGTTTGAAGTTGTGAGATTCTCTCCCTGTACTCTTGTCACTGATTCCCAAATGCTGGGATTCTCGGTTTTCGGCATATGCCTGTTTCTCTAAGAATGCCATGCTATCTTCATCTTTTCTGAAGGATATTATGTTGAAAGGATCCTGGATTCTCTTTGTAACCTTGGAAAAAATACTGTACCACTTCGTTCTGGACTCTCTGGTTTCTTTGGAGAAGTCTACTTTGATTAGGATCGGTTTTCCTTGGCCAGGTGTGGGGGTTATATCAGCACTTGGGGAAGCAAGGAGATCAGAAATTTGATTCATGTTGGGTTCACATAAGGAGGCCATTCTGTAAGCAAAATCACTTTGGTCTGATCATTGTTTTTGACTTACAGAATCAAAATACAAATTTTTGGTCAATTAAAAACTCTTCTGTTTGTTTGTTTGTTTGTTTGTTTGTTTTTAATCTCTTTGTATAGAACAAATCTCCTGCTGCAGTTACAGAGCCAGAGGCAAAGAAGTTTGATGGCACGGGGTATGACAAGGACTTAGTAGAAGCTTTGGAAAGAGATATAATTTCTCAGAATCCCAACGTTCGGTGGTAAGTCATATCACATGGCAGCTGTGCTGATGGTTGTGGAAATGGAGAAGATGACATGGGCTAAAGGTCCGCCTTTGAGGCCGGCACTGGAGGATGTGCAGAGTGAGGTGCACATATGGTGAAGCTGATTCCCACTGAGCTCTGTCAGTCTGTTGTCTTGAGGGTCTTACCTTTGTTTGATTTGAGGCAGGGTTCCCTGTAGACCAGGCTGGCTTCACAATGGCTATGTAGCCACCATGGCATTGAACTGAGTGCTGAGGTAACAGACGGATATCACGTGCCCAAATTATGTGGAGATGGCAAGGACTCTAGGGCATCTGCATGCTGGACGAGGACGAAAGAACTGAGCTCTGTAACCTTCAGCGCACATCGTTTTTAAACTTTATTTGTATTCTGCACTCTTCAGTTTACTATTTTATGTGTATGGGTGTTTGCTTGCAGGTATGTCATTGCATCACATGTGTATGTGCCTTTGGAGGAAGGAAGAAGGCATCATAGTCCCTGCAACTAGAGTTGTAAATGCCTAGGAGCTCATTGTGGGTGCTGGCAATTCAACCTGGCACACTCTGCAGGAACAGCCAATGCTCTTACTCACTGAGCCATATTGCCAACCTCTACTTTGTTTTTGTTGTTTATTTGTTTGTATGTGTTTGTATTATATTAGATATTGAACACAGAGTCTCGTACATGTGAGGCAAGTTCTCTGCTAACTGAATATCACAAGCTCTTTGAGATTCTTTTAAATTAATGTCATATACAAAGTAGGACAAAGATAGTACAAGTTTTGTCTTCTGGATCCCCTACTAATGTTGAAAAGGTTGAGGTTTTTATTGTTTGTTGTAAACTTTTATTGTGTGTTTATATGATGGGGCAGAGCATGCGCTGTGACACATATTGGAGATCAGAGGATAACTTTGTGGATTCTGGTCTCTCACATTTCTGTGGCTTCTGGGGGCCACATCCTCAGGCTTGTACAGTAACCACTTGTACACAGTGAGCCATCTCACCAACCCTACGTGGAAATTTTTAATGCATGCATCTTGTGTATAGCTTGTGGTAGATCTTGCTTTGATTTGCAATTAGTGCTAGATTCTCAACTTTATGTCTAATAAAATATCTATATCCACAATATCTTCTATCCACAAGTTAGTTATATTGTTAGTTACTTTCTATTTCTATTAAAATATAGATGATTAATAGGTGTCTTTATAATATGTAAATATTTCTAGTAATTGACATTTATAAGTAAAATCTATTTCCATAATAAAATTGTTACATACACTAGTAGGCCCAGTAGATATTCTAGTGTCTAGGGAGAACTTTATAATGATGTCGATGACTTTTTTCACTTTGGCTTCTGCCTCTTAGAGTTGGAAGCATAGCAGGTATCTGCTGTGTACTCTGTTTATTATTTTTTTTAATAGCCATTATTCTAAGCCATTATGAGATATAAAGTAAGATGCTTGGGGCTAGAGAGATGGCTCAGTAGTTAAGAGCTCTGACTGCTCGTCCAGAAGACCCAGGTTCAAATCCCAGCTCACAATTGTCTGTAACTACAAGCTCTGACACCCTCACACAAACATACATGCAGACAAAACACCAAAGCACATAAAATAAAAATAATTAATTTTTTTTTTAAAAAAAATGCCATCTATGCAATCTGACATTCAGTATCCCTAATCTGAAAATCAAATATGAAGAAATGCATTGGTTTTCAAGACAGGGTTTCTCTCTATAGTCTTGGCTGTCCTGAAACTAGCTTTGTAAGCCGGGCTGGCCTGGAACTCAAGAGGTGGGTGTGCCTCTGTCCCCTTGGTGCTGGGATTAAGGCTGTGGCCTACTGCCTGGGGACTGGCTGTATCCTCAAGGGTAGAGTTAAAGTACTCTGCACCATGGGAAGGGGCTTCCTTCTTCCCAAGTGCTTGCTTACATCGTTCTTTCTCCAATCTAGGGCCTTGAGACACATTTGTTTTTAAAGATTTATTTATTTTTGCATATGAATACACGGTAGCTGTCTTCAGACACCCTAGAAGAGGGCATCAGATCTCATTACAGATGGTTGTGAGCCACCATGTGGTTGCTGAGAATTGAACTCAGGACCTCTGCAAGAGCAGTCAGTGCTCTTAACTGCTGAGTCATCTCTCCAGCCCCTGAGCCACATTTTTTTTTTTTTTATTTTGTTTAAGTAAAGCCATTATCTTTAGGAAGTTTGGAGAGTTTTAGATGAAATTAATAATAATGGGTTTTGGATTAGAGAATGCTCAACTAGTGAAGTGTATGCAAACATTCCCAACCTGGAAACATGGCCCCAAGCTTTTTAGTTAAGGAGGTGTTCAAACCTTTACTTAGGTCATACCACATCACAAATTTTACACTAGCCTGGCAACATAGAAAGTGAAGGAAGGAGATCAGTTATCATAAGATAAACTGAAAACCGTCTTTGCCAAGAACTAAAGACAAAGGTATATTCTGTGTACACCCGTTGGTTGTGGTAAGAATGTATTCTCCAGGGCCCAAGAAAAGATTGAACATTTTGTCTGTGGCATAAAAAGCTGTGCTGGTGATGGTTTTCAGGGGGATGACATAGGACTGAGTATATGATCTAAGAGGCTGGCTGATAAAGTCTCTTTTCTTTCAGGTATGATATTGCTGATTTAGTAGAAGCCAAAAAGTTGCTTCAGGAAGCAGTGGTGTTACCAATGTGGATGCCAGAATTCTTTAAGGGCATTAGGAGACCATGGAAAGTAAGTTTATACCCTTATCAGCAGAGTAAGTAGCAGCGCTGCTATGGAGAATCCGTACTTACTTACACTGGAGAAAGTGGAATAAGAAAACTCTAAACCAGGTGTAGTAGCTCAAGCCTGTAATCCCAGCACTCTAGAAGCAGAGGCAGGAGGATCACCTTGGCTACATCGTGAGTTCTAGGACAGACTGGACTAGCATAAGACCCTATCTCAAAAAAGCTTTTAAAAGAAAGAATTTATGTTATATTATTTAGAATGTTTTGATCAAACGCTAATGCAGGGTTCCCAGTGTTCAGGGTCGTTCTTACAGCGACCTTCTGCCTGCACATATGACCCAGGTGGCTAGTGCATTTCATTGGTCTTACCACATACTTTGTCATGGTAGATTTTGACAAATTCAGCAATATTTTTATCTCATAATGGATAGTTTTGAAGATCCTGGGATGGTATGAAAAGGAGTTATTTAAGACAATCTGGGTTAAGAATAAACATCTGCCTCTTTAAAATACCAATTACAAATAGTTAATCTTTTCATAATGATTAATAAATTAACAATTATCACTTTTCCTATTTTTTAATTGAGTTCCAAATGTGATTATCTTCCTTTTGTGTAATAGAAAAGTTATAGCTGGACGGTGATAGCTCACACCTTTAATCCCAGCACTTGGGAGGCAGAAGCAGATGGATTTCTGAGTTTGAGGCCAGTCTGGTCTGCAAAGTGAGTTCCAGGACAGCCAGGGCTACACAGAGAAACCCTGTCTCGAAAAACCAAAAAGAAAAAAGAAAAAAATAAAAAGTTATTTGTGTCAGTAGTGATGGCATAGACCCAACAGTTGAGAGGCAGAGATAGGTGGAGCTCTGTGAGTTTGAGGCCAACCTGGTCTACATATGAGTTCCAGGACAGCTGGGGCTAAATTAGTGAGGCCTTATTTAAAATAAACAAAGAAAGAAACAAACAAACTTTGTTATGAAATATTTGTTTTATTCTTTGCCCTTTGTCACGGTGTTGTATATAAATGTAGAGAAGTTTGGTACTTAAGTGTTATTACTAGGGCAAGCTACTTTACAGGGTAGTCTCCACTGATAGTCCCACTCCTCTAGAGAATGGAGAAGGACGATCATTAGAGCCCAGGAGGCCAAAGGCCACATCTGTGTTTATCATCCTCAAAAACACAAACAGAAAAGGTAAGGAAATAGCAGTGGCAGATGGAGTCTTTATTTACACTGTTATATTCCTTCCCTACAGGATGTGCTGATGGAGTCTTTGTTTACACTGTTATACTCCTTCCCTACAGGGTGTGCTGATGGTTGGCCCACCTGGCACTGGGAAGACCCTTCTTGCTAAAGCAGTTGCCACAGAATGCAAGACAACATTCTTCAACGTCTCTTCATCAACTCTGACTTCCAAATACAGAGGAGAGTCTGAGAAGCTTGTCCGACTTCTGTTTGAAATGGTGATGTTTGAAACAGCTCTAATAGAGATTCTTTACTTCTGTCTGACTTTCTCCATTACATAGGTAGGGTGACACTCTGCCTAGGACCTGATTCCATGCCTTTATGATCATGAGGAACTTGGGCTTCTATTTGTCTCGTTTCCTCCAGAGGTGGAACCACACCTGCTATTTTCTGAGCATTACTAGTGTGCTGTAAGAGTCTAAAGTAATTATGGCTAATTGGTTTGTTTAGAATTTGATTGTTGTGTGTATACACGTATATATATGATGGGGCGGGGGCATGTGCATATCACCACACTGAAGTAGGCATGAGAGGACAACTTTGGTGTGGCTCTCTCCTTCCACCCTTACATGGATTCCAGGGCTCACACTTGGGCCACAAGTACATCTGTCTGCATGAGACATCTTGCCAGCCCCATAATTATGTTTGTTGAATAGCACTTTGCTTGTGACATGGTAAGTGCTGTATTTTAACAAGCTAAACAGGAGGATCTTAAGTAGCTATGGAACTTTGATCACCTCCAGTCGTATCAACTATGCCAAGGATTTGAGTTTAAGATGAATTTTATTTTAATTGTGTGCGTTTGTCTGTGTGAGGGTATATGCACATTAGTGCAGATGCCCGTGGAGACCTGAAGAGGCTGCTCAGTCTCCTGCAGCTGAAGTCGGTTACAGGTGTTTGTGAGCAGCCTGTTGTGGGTACAGGGAACTAAACTGCAGTTGTCTGCAAGAACAGTGACAACTCTTTTTTTTTTTTTTTTTCCCGAGACAGGATTTCTCTGCGTAGCCCTGGCTGCTCTGGAACTCACTCTGTAGACCAGGCTGGCCTCAAACTCTGAAACCCGCCTGCCTCTGCCTCCCAAGTGCTGGGATTAAAGGCGTGCGCCACCACCGCCTGGCCTCAGTGACAACTCTTAACCACTGAGCCGACCAACTCTCCAGCTCCTGCCTTGAGTGTGGTGACCTTCAGCGTGATGACCCGGTGTTTGAGTTATTTCTTCAGTTCTTATTTTGAGTTTCTCTCTCTTTTTCTTCTATACTTCATTTTGCAGAGTATTTATTAAGGTTGCTTAATATATAATTTTTCAGTTGACATTTTGGAAGTCATTTATTATAAAGATAATTTGTTTGTCTAGTGACAAACAGTAGCCACAGTGATCATTCTGGATCTCCACATTGGATAAATCCCATTTTTTTTCTTGAGATACAGGCTGTCTTCTGTATTTCTGAGGTAATATTTTTAATTATTATTATTTCTGCAGCATCTGGTGACCCCTGATGCACCAGCAAATCTAGGTATATGCTTAACTTTAGAACTCTGAGAAGCCAGACTTGAGGAGTACACCTTTGTTCCTAGCACTTGCGAGGCAGAGGCAGATGATATCTTTGAGTTTGAGGCCAAGCTGGTCTACATAGGGAATTGCAGAACAACCAAAGTAACCTAGTGAGATCCTGTCACAAAACTAACAATCAAGCAATCAATCAATCACTACAAAAGGAAAAATACTTTAACACACAGATAAATAAGTATGTAGTAAAACATAGAAGTCAGTGTGATGACAGAAGTGTGAGCGGACAGCCCTGCTGATCTAGGAGCTTCTGAGGCACCAAGTTTAGCCTGAGCCTTCTGTCAGGGAACCCTGTTAATGGAGCAGATAGCTTCACTACCCAGAGGACTGTGCTGCTGACTGCCATCCTGCTGCCCATCATGCCCTCTGGGCAAGGCTAACTTGAGTTTCTCTTTCTCAGTTTCACCTCACAAATGTTAGTACCAGTAGGAACAGTATAATTCTACAAGTTGCGATACTGTTGGGACTGCACTCGCCTACCTTTTAAAGACTTTGTTAAGCTTCATTGATGACTGAAGTCTTGCCTCTAAGAAGTAGTGCAAATGATTCCATGTTAGGATGGCATGAAAGTCTAACATAGTGATGGAGATTGGACCCCCTCTCCCCTTCGCTCTTCCCCCCTCCCTCTGTCATATGGATGTTTAGTGCTGACATTGGGGTTGGATAACGTACCTGTTGGGGGCTTGTCCTTGGAGAAGACTGATTATCCCCCTCTCTGCAGCCTTTAGTTGCCTGTAGCCCCCTTAATTCCAGGTTGATGCCTTAGGGCGTCCCTCCATCCACACTGGCATGGAGACTGGTGTCATTGTGCAGGTCTTGTTTAGGCAGCCATGTTGTTAGGATTACTGGGTGCAGCTTCTCTGTCGTGTCTAGAAGACACTGTCTCCTGGGTCCTTTTGCTCTTACAATCTTCCTGCTATCCCCGAGCTCTAGGTGTCGGGTTGTTGTTAGATAGACCAACTAGGTTGGACTGTTGATTGCCTTTCTCCCTTGTCAGCTCACCTTGCACCTTCAGATACTGTGAGAGCCAGCCCGGGGGAGGAGGAAGACATGAATACTTAATTCTAGTGGAAAAGTCTGGGGTGTTGCTGCTGATACCATCCCAGATCTTACACTTTCCAAGCCCAGAAAATACAAATAAAGAAGTGAACAATCAATGAAACTAAAATGTTCAAATTACCTCTTTTCTGGAAAGCTTCCTATTTTTGTTTTTATTTCTGCTTCCTATTGAACTTATACAACTCATAAGCCAGGGGGCAATTTTTTACAGGCTCCTAATGGCTTGTTAGCTACGGCTTGTCTGTAGCACAATAGTAAACTAATGGAGAATCTCTGATAATTTTGAAAAACTGATTTTCCCAGTGCTTGAGAGAGGAAAACTGGACTGCCAATATCTCAAAAGAACTAAGCTTACATTGTCTGGGTTCAGATCCCTTACCAGTGACTTTCCTAGCCATTCCTTCCAGCAGACTCTTCCCTTTCTGAGCCTCCATTCCTTTATTCAGAAGGCATTAATATTTTGTATTATTTTTAATTTAATATTAATATATTGTGTAATATACAGGCTGGGGAGATGGCTTAATTGGGAAAATGCAACCCAAGGACCTGAGATCCATTCCTAGCACTCATGTAAAATACTGGTTGTACTAGTTTATATTTGTAATCCCAGAGCTGGAGAGGCAAAGACAAGCAGATTTATGGGGCACTGCTGACAAGCCAGCCTAATTGCATTGTTGAGTCCCAGGCCCATGAGAGACATTATCTGAAAACTCAAGGTAGACAGCACCAGAGGTAAGACACCTGAGATTGATCTTTGGCCTCCACATGCATATCATGCTTTTGCACACACAAGCTCACGTACACACACACACACACACACACACACACACATACACACACACACACACACACACACACAGAGAGAGAGAGAGAGAGAGAGAGAGAGAGAGAGAGAGAAATATCAGAAAGTAAACTGATACAAGTAAATTGATTAATACAAATCCTGACTCATTGGTGCTTGATTGCTACCTGTCACTGTTGAAGAAGTCCTCCTTGTTGCAGGAATATTTGAAAAATGAATCCACCCTGCAAACTCCATTTCCCTCCAGACCACGTTCTTGAGCCGGTGCCATCCAGGCATCACCATGTTCCTGTGGGCTCTTGCTATACTCTCCCAGCTATTTGTAACATCTCACTCACCTGCACCTCACTCACCTGCACCTCACTCACATGCACCTCACTCACATGCACCTCACTCACCTGCACCTCACTCACATGCACCTCACTCACATGCACCTCACTCACATGCACCTCCTTACACGCCCCCACAGTCATCCATCCAGATAGCACCTAGGGCCCGGTAAGTAAAACATGACTCTTAAGGCCTTACTATCCAATCAGATTTATACAATAACAAGATCACAATTTACAGGTTGCCAATACAATAATCTCAGAACCAAATAATAAAGACAATATTCTAACCCAATCAATCTATTTTGTAAAAAACCTTTGCTTGGTTGTATAACCACTTGGGATCTGACTCTTCATCATCCTCTGACTCCATGATGACCTCCTCTCTCCTCCTGCTCCTGACCTTTCTCCTCCTCCAACTTTAGCTCCACCTCTCTATTCCTGTCCAATCACAGGCCTGTCATTGCCCTAATGTGATTGGACAGAGAAAATGCTGCAACACCTCCCCAACCCCCAACTTGGTCAGGGTCTCTCTGTGTAGCCCTAGTTGTCCTGGAACTCATTCTGTAGACCAGGCTGGCCTTGAACTCATAATTCTGCCTCTCAAGCGCTGAGATTCAAGTCACACGCTGCCATTACCCAGCCATTTACTGTGTTTTCAAGTGTAGATTTTTATATTGCTGTGAGCTAATCTCTCCTGTGGAGAGGCTTCCTGCTAAGTGGTGGTTTGTGCCATTCTTTTCTCCAAGCCTGGAGCCTCAAGCTTGCTCTCCATTTAGAGCCCTGCTTGTCATACTGTAGTTTGCTGTATCAGTATCAAAAAACTTTTCTTTCCTGGCTTCCCTGGAGCTGTGCGAGAACCCTAACCCATCCTTAAAGAGATCCCTTTGCATCTCTCAGAGTGTGCAGCGTGAGCACAAATGAGCACTGGCCGGGTCACAGGCCAGTGCCTAGATTTTGGTGTTCCTGCCATTGTGATCCAGTCAGGGCCCATTGCAGAATGGACTCCTTTCTCAGAGATCTAAATCTCTGCCTCCAGAGTGGACTCCTTTCTCAGAGACCTAAATCTCTGCCTCCCGGTAACTTGAGATGATGCTTTTCTTTCACTTTGTATTTTTAGATAGGGTCTTGGCTGTATAGTCCTGGCTAGCTTAAAGTTCATAGCAGTCCTCCTCCTAAGTCATACTGTAGATTATAGGCATGTGCTACTATGCCAGATGGCATACTTCTTTTCACGTATTCTCATTTTCCCAGAATCTCTCAAAAGTGGATGTTGTACGCTATGTTCTAATTAATTGATTTAGTTTTTTGAGATAGGGCTCTATGTATAACAGGGTGGCCTCAAACTCTATATGTATCTGAGGATGACATTGAACTTCTGATCCTTCAGTCAAGGCCTCTGTTTTATTATTCATTCTTTGAGGCTTTTATACAGTATATTTTTATCATATTTTTCCTGTCCCCTAACTTCTCTGTCTTTTCCCCACTTTGTACCCACCCAATTTGATGTTCTTTCTTTCTCATTTCAAAAAAACCTTCCAAGTGTTTTTCCTTTTATGTTGTATGGGTGTTTTGCCTGCATGTATGTGCTATGAACCATGTATATGCAGTGCCTGAGGAGGCCAGAAAAGGATGTCACATTCCCTCAGACTATGGCTCTAGACTATTGTGAGCCCCCGTGTGGGTGATAGAAATTGAATCCCAGGACCTGTAGAAGAGCATCCAGTGCTCTCAACCTGCTGAGCCATCTCTCCAGTCTCCTCTTTCTCTCTTTCTTTTTTTTTTTTTTTAAAAAAAAAAAAGAAAGAAAAAAAGAATGAGGGGCTGGAGAGATGGCTCAGCAGTTTAAGAGCACCAGCTGCTCTTCCAGAGGACCTGGGCTTGCTTCCTAGCATCCACATGGCGGCTCATAACTGTCTGTAATTCCAGTTCTAAGGGACACTCTCTCATAGACATATATAGGCAAATCATCAATGAGTGTAAAAATAAAACTTTATTAAAAATAGAAGAAGAGGGGCTGGCGAGATCGCTCAGCAGGTAAGAGCACTAACTGCTCTTCTGAAGGTCCTGAGTTCAAATCCTAACAACCACATGGTGGCTCACAACCACCTGTAATGAGATCTGACGCCCTCTTCTAGTGTGTCTGAAGTCAGCTACAGTGTACTTATGTATAATAATAAAACTAAATCTTAAAAAAAAAAATAGAAGAAGAGATCTACTTAACATATGTAGTCTTATTGGTGTTACCCAGCTGCTCCTGAGTATAGAGTGAGATTTTGTGGCTGTTTCCACTTCCTTGTTTTAGGAGTTTGTCTGGAAGCCAAAGTCTGTATTTTTTATTTTTAGTGTATGTATGATTTTTTCATAGGACATTACAAATGTAATTAATCTAAATTGTTAAGTTTTATTTTAAAGTTAAGCAGAAAATGGGATCTATAGGGTTTTTTTTTTTAAGTTAGTTTTCCATGCCAGGTGGTGGTAGCACATGCCTTTAATCCTAGAACTTGGGAGGTAGAAGCAGGTGGATTTCTGTGAGTTCCAAGACAGCCAGGACTAAACAGAAAATCCTGTCTCAACAAAATAAAACAATGAAGGAAAAAAAGAAAGAAAAAAGGGAAAAATCTCTCCATGGTACCTTTCTAAGCTTAGCAAAACCATTTTTGCCTGAGTCCTATAGCCTCTGCTGGAAGTCAGCCGGTTCTGACTAAGTGCTTGAGAAGAGTCAGTCAGAAATAGTGGGTTTTCGTTGGTGTGAAAACATGCAAAATGAAATTTAAAGTCTGTTAATGTACTTAGAACACATCAATATAGAACACATCAATATAAGTTGACTCTTCTATAATGATCTACTTAGAAACATTAAGTATGCTTTATGTATAAGAATTTAAAAATTTTTTTATGTAAAAAATGGCCATCTAACTAGAATTTCTCTATTAGACAGACTCTATAATGTAAGGGAATGGTTTGAACCAAGCTTTTCGTAGAACTTGAAACTATCTACCAATATCTCTAAATGTCCTACCACAGTTGACCATACCATTAATAGGGTACAGGGTAACTTTGTATTTATCACACACTCACATAGCCACATACATACTTTTATATACACACGCACACACACTTACAGACATACGCACATGCACACGTTTTTTGAGAGAGCCAGTTTAATTATATAATGGGAAAAAAATGACATCTGCATTTTCATTAGAAGCTATATTTCAGAGCTGTTTGCTTGACTGCTCTGCTAAAATCCCAGCAGAATAAATGGGCTCAAGGTCACCTTTAGCTACAAAGCACATTGAGGACACCTGGGATTCCTGAGTCCCTATGTCCAAAAAAGATAAGGTAGGGCGACAAGACTGTTCAGTGGTGCTTGCTACCAAAGACCTCAGTTTGATCTTTGGGACCCACATGGTAGAAAGAATGAACCTGCCCATTGTCCTTTCACATGTGCTCTGTGGCTCTCCTACACTGACACATAGACGTGTGCATGCAAATAAATATCATTTTAAAGGCATTAAAGTATGATGCCATGCCTCCTTCTTACCCCACTGGGCTAAAGGGAAAGGTACAGGATGGCAGCCTCTTCAGCTGTTTTCCAAGTTCCTTAAGAGATTTCTCTGTATCTTCTGTGTATGTATGAGTGCCTGTGTGTATGTCTGTGTAGGATGTGTATGCTGGTTCCCAAAGGCCAATAGAGGGTGTGGGATCCCCTGGAACTGCAGTTACAGAAGACTATGAGTTGCCCTTTTGGGTGGCTGGGACCTGAACTCATGTTCTTTTTTTTTTTTTTTTTTTTTGATTTTTTGAGACAGGATTTCTCTGTGTAGCCCTGCCTGTCCTGGAACTCACTCTGTAGACCAGGCTGGCCTCGAACTCAGAAATCCGCCTGCCTCTGCCTCCCAAGTGCTGGGATTAAAGGCGTGTGCCACCACCGCCCGGCTGCAGTTCTTTATAAGAGAACTACAGAGCCGTCTTTCCAAGTCCATGCTTCCTAGTTTCTCATCTATAAATTGTTTACTTCTGCAACACTGGGCCCTAAGCACTAGGCAAGCACTCCGTCACTAGGTTGTATCCTCAGCTTTGGATTATTACTAGGGAAACTCAAACCCTAAAACCTCATATTGCTTGGCTTCTTCCTTTAGGCTCGGTTTTATTCCCCAGCTACCATATTTATTGATGAGATAGATTCCATCTGCAGCCGCCGAGGAACTTCTGAGGAGCATGAGGCGAGCCGAAGGATGAAAGCTGAACTGCTGGTCCAGATGGATGGTACATTCATGTCTGCATACATGCGCTTGGGGCGGGATTGGCTCTGTGTGCTTTAGTGCTAGCCCAGCGCATGTAGTATGTGCTCACAACTTCAGGTAGACCAGAGGGGACAGCACTTAGGACCTAGAGATGAGTAAGTAGCTGTAAATGGGTATTCTGGTGTTCTTGGAGGGCGACACATCAGAAATAGTGGCATGCACATACCCCTCTTGGTATATGTATTAGTCCCTTATTTTTAGCCACAGAACTCAAGTAGAAATGCAAACAGATTGACCTTAGAGATTATGTATATATTTGAAATACTTCTTAAAATATTTCACACTTTATAAAAGTTTTGTTCTCATTTATGTATGTGCATCTTATTCATACCTGGTGCCAGAGATCAGAAGAGGGTGTCACAGCCCCTGGCCTGGAGTTATGGTTGTGAGCTACCACGTGGTACTGGGGATTGAACTCAAGTCCTCTGCAAGAGCAGCCAGTGCTCTTAAGCATTGCAGTATCTCTCTAGCCTGATAGTATATTTTTGGTTTGGTTTTGTTTGTTTTGAGACAGGGTCTCTTAACAGTCTTGGCTGTCTTGAGACTCTGTAGATGAGGCTGGCCTCAAACTCACAGAGATATGCCTGCCTCTGCCTCCCAAGTGCTGAGATTTAAGTCATGTGCCACCACACCCAATTTTTTTTTTTTTTTTTAATAATTTGGCAAGTATTTGAGCTGATCTGGTATTATCATAAAATCCCTGGTCAAAATTTTGTGTGCTGTGCAGCCTCATTTTCCTCGGGTCACATACTCACATGAGTCTTAGGAGGCTGGATTGCCTTGCATCACTGTGGACAGATATCACATCTGTAAAGAACTGAGCTTTAGTTCACCAATCCCACGTAGTAACTTTTATTCTTCCTGCTCTTTTAGGTGTTGGAGGTGCCTCAGAAAATGATGATCCTTCCAAAATGGTTATGGTTCTGGCAGCTACTAACTTCCCATGGGACATAGATGAGGCTTTGAGACGTCGCCTGGAGAAAAGAATCTATATTCCGTTACCATCGGGTATTACGACTCTTTTCTGCGGGTTCCAGTTAGCAAGTAGTTTTTTTATGATTTAAAATTTGATACTTGCCTTCCTTGAAGAGGCAGACATATACCCTTTCCCTGTGTAGCTGTTCGGCTACACCTGGAAGCCTTGATAACATCATAAGTGTGCTTGCTCCAAGGCTTGGAAAACAATTCTTGGTACTCCGTGGGCTTGAAGTGCACACGGTGGCTTATGCCTGTAAACCAGCTCTCTTTGGCTGAAGCGGGATTCAAGGCCAGCCTAAGCTACATTATGAGATCATCTTTAAAACTATATCAGAAAGTAGGCTTGAGCAAGATAAACAGTATTCTGTTCCCATTGAAGGCATACATTTTCAAATGTGTTTCTCCCATTAGCAAAAGGCAGGGAAGAACTGTTGAGAATAAGTCTACGGGAGCTAGAATTGGCTGATGATGTGAACCTTGCGAACATAGCAGAAAACATGGAAGGCTACTCAGGTGCAGACATCACCAATGTATGCAGGTGTGTATTTCTCTCACATTTTGTAAGTGTTTATATTATATTAAGGCAGGTGGCCCACATTGGCCAAGGCCTATAGCTCATTTGTAGAGCATTTGCCTAGCATGTGAAACTGAGTTTGATCCCACTTTGCACAATATATTTATGGTTGCAAGTTAGTCTGAAGTCAGTGATAAGTGTTAGCATGATATTTGCATACGATGGCCCACAGTTCATTTGAAAGCTACAAATTCAAGAAGTATTGTTTCTCTGCAGAGTTAGGTGGGAATCCCACTGAAGTGTACTTCATGTACTCATGGCATGCGGGAATGCAGACTCGTTTTCAATCACTGTGTCCTAAATGTGACTGCATAAGACTCTGTCCAGTTGGCTCAGCAAGGCATAGGTCTAACCTGAGTCCCAGGGGCTTGACTGCACATGAAGAACACGAGGGTCAGAGGCGTTATATACAAATGAAGTTACTGTCCCTATGTATACACGATGACTGAAGTTAAGGACGAACTTGGTCAAAGAATGGGGCTTGTGACTCAGGTGGTAGAATACTTGCTTAACATGCATGAAGCAGTTGGCTGTATTTGGTCCTTAGTACCACGTAACATGTGGTACTATAGGTAACTATAATCCTATCCCTGAGGACGTGGAGGCAGGACAATCAGAAGTACAAGTCATCCCTGGAACACCGCTAGCTTGAGGTCAGTCTGGGCTACATGAAACTCTTAAAGAGTGTAGCCCTGGCTATTGTAACTTTGTAGACCAGGCTGGCCTCTAATTCAAAGATCTGCCTACCTCTGCTTCCCAGGTGTGTGCTCCACTGCCCAGCTTATAAAAGACATTCTTGATTTAAAGTTCCTGTAATAGAGGGAACAGAGAAACTCTGCTTGACCTGATTTTCCTCTATTTGGAGAAAATGTTTAATTTTATAGCTAACATTCCTTTCTGTTTCCATGCTGAATACCTGTTCTTTTTTTCTTTTTTTTCTTAAGATTTTATTTATTATTACATCTGAGTACACTGTAGCTTCTTAAGACGCACCAGAAGAGGGCGTCAGATCCCACTATGGATGGTTGTGAGCCACCATGTAGTTGCTGGGATTTGAACTCAGGACCTTCTGAAGAGCAGCCAGTGCTCCTAACCATTGAACCATCTTACCAGCCCTACTACAGGTTAATTAATTGTACCTTTTTATTTAAGTCTTGGACTGTACAACAGTCAGGATTTATACTGAACTGAATGAAATTATACTTATTTCATTGTGGAAGATGCATTGCTAAAAAGCAGCTAAAGGAGCTCTTATTTTCCAGTGTAGGGTTTAATGTATTATGAATGCTTATAATGTGTATAAGATCTTAGAGAATTAACAGGTCGGGGTTTAGTTTTTTTTGTTTTGTTTTTTTTTTTGGTTAGTTTTTATTTTGTTGTTTTTTTGTTTTTGTTTTTTTTTTT
>JADRCD010210305.1:2158-21034 GCA_019843815.1 Montemys delectorum
AAAAAGAAAAAGAAAAAGAAAAAAAAGGGAAACAAAGAAACTGTTTTTGCAAGGTGAATATACATTTTCCATCTTTGCTTTAAGTCTTAAAAGGCTATGATATACCTCTCACCTGTAATAAACAAGCAAAATCCCTCTTTCTAAAGGTTAATGATGGCCTGTAAGCAGAGAGAGAGAGAAATGCAAATACCCGGTTAGCATTAAACTTTCCTCTTAAAAAATAGCAAAAGGGAAAAAAAAAAAATCATCTTAATGCTTCTTTGAATAAACATCACCTAAAGGGAATCTCCCTTCTCTTTCTGCAGAAATCAGTGTTGGTGAAGGATTTTTGAAAAACTCCCTTGCTTTCCTCTTTTCCTGGGGAGACACAGCAGTCTGCATTAGAAATGATTGGGAGTACTCTTGTAGGAGGAGCAGTAGACACTTAGTTCTGTGCCTGAGACCTTGCTTGTATTTGAGATCTATCTATAGATTTATACCCATCTATCCACCCATCCATCTACCTAGCTACCTATATCCAATCTTTCTTTCTCTCCTCCCTTTTTAAAACGAGTAATACACCACCTTCTTGCCCCTGCCACCAAATGGCTTGTACAGTTGAGACCTGTCCTTGGTCCATTGAATTAAGACCCTAACAGAGCCAGCTGTGCTGGGATTCAAACTAATGACAGCAGACACAGAAGGACACTGTGGCAGCTGGTAGTTCTTCTTCTTTTTTTTTTATCCCTGCCTCTTTGGTTCAGATTGTATGTGGGCAGTCTCGTAGCTCTCAGTTGTATTGTGTTTGCTTACAGTTTATGCTCGGACGTATTGTAGACTTTCTCAGTACTTCATTTGCTAATTTCCGGTTCGTTTTCCTCATAGGGCCATTGCTGTTTCTACTTTACAGCATTTGCATGCCCAGGCAGCACTTGTTCACACATTTCATAATGTTTAAATGCCCTCTGCTTATAGGTAGTATCGCCCTCCCACCCCTGATTTGCATGTCTTTAGCACTCCAATTGCCCTTTTCCCTCGGCATTTGTCACCCCCCGTCTTTCCTCTTCCCTGGGTACTCTAGCTATTAATACATTTTTTCTCAGGAGGGTTACAAGAATGGGGGGGGGGAGGGGGAGGAGCTGTGTGGTGTGCTGCCGGGAGGAAGGGAGGGAGCAGGGCTTGGGAGTGTTGGGGGGGGGCGAGGGGGGGGTCACGTCTTGATGATTGTTATGCAAACGACCCGACTGGAGAACGTGGGAGCTTTCTGTGGTGTCTGTGGTGGGGTAGCGAGGGCGGCTGTTTATTTATTTTTAATTTTTCTCCTCGTGCAGCTCGTTGGAATGACTTTCTTTATTTTAGTTGTAACAGTTGGAGGATAATGCAAAGGAAGACGCTGCCTGGGAATTCACCGGCTGTGGACATGCGCCCCAGAGAGGACTAGAGCAACCCTCACCTTGCTCTCCCAACCCGGATCCCACTTTCCTGCACGGCCTGGCCCGTACCCCGACCCCACCATCACCCGCTTCTCTCCCCCCCACCTCTCCCCCTTTCCCACCCAGGTGTCGGACCAGGCGGTCCCCACTTCCACCCTGCACCCCTTCTTTCCCCCCTGCACCATGAACACCAATGTCTGCGTGGAGCCCGGGCCGAGCCCGGAGGCCCCGGGCTTGCCCAAGGAAAGCCACCTGCCCGAGGGGGCCCTGAACAGCCTTGTGGATTACAACTCGGAGATGGAGCGTTACCGCTCCTTTGCCACCTCCTTCTACAAGACCAACGGGGGCGCCTTCCCGCAGGCAGCCAAGATCGCGCGCATCACCACCCCCATCTTCCCTAGCAGCGCCGCCGCCGCCGCGGCCGCCGCGCGCATCGGCATGTCCCCGTGGAACTGCGACAACGCGGCCACCGCCGCCGCCACCGCGATGCTCTGGGGCAGCGGGGGCGGCGGCGGAGGCGGTGGGGGCGGGGGTGGGGGCGGCGGGGCCGGCAGGAAATCCTCCTCGGCCGCCGCCTCCTCCTCCGCCTCCTCCTCGGCGATCCTCCCCGCCGCCGGCGGTGGCGGTGGCGGCGGCGGCGGCGGCGGCGGCGGCGGCAGCGGCGGAGCTGGCGGCGGCGGCGGCGGCAGGACCAGCATGCACCACCGGAACGACTCCCAGCGGCTGGGGAAGGCTGGCTGTCCGCCAGAGCCGTCGTTGCAAATGGCAAATACTAATTTCCTCTCCACCTTATCCCCCGAACACTGCAGACCTTTGGCGGGGGAATGCATGAACAAGCTCAAATGCGGCGCTGCTGAAGCAGAGATAATGAATCTCCCCGAGCGGGTGGGGACTTTTTCCGCTATCCCGGCTTTAGGGGGCATCTCATTACCTCCAGGGGTCATCGTCATGACAGCCCTTCACTCCCCCGCCGCAGCCTCAGCAGCCGTCACAGACAGTGCGTTTCAAATTGCCAATCTGGCAGACTGCCCGCAGAATCATTCCTCCTCCTCCTCGTCCTCCTCGGGGGGAGCTGGCGGAGCCAACCCGGCCAAGAAGAAGAGGAAAAGGTGTGGGGTCTGCGTGCCCTGCAAGAGGCTCATCAACTGTGGCGTCTGCAGCAGTTGCAGGAACCGCAAAACGGGACACCAGATCTGCAAATTTAGAAAATGTGAAGAGCTAAAGAAAAAACCTGGCACTTCGCTAGAGGTCAGAGGAGATGATTTCTTGTTTCCCAGTCTTGCCCCCTCCCTCCTCACTCCCCTGCCCTCTCCCCCACAGGGTTTCTTGTCTGGATTCAAGACGCAGCATCCCCTTTTCTGAAGCTTCTTGCAGGTTGAAACATACTGACCTAGGTGGTTTGCAGAGGACATGGCCTCTCTACCACCCTCTGAGCCTCACTTCACTCGGAACCGCCCTTCGGCTAGAGTGCCCCTCCTTTTTCTATCTCTGGAAAAAAAAATGCATTTGGTCTAAGAATCTGAAGTTTTGCATCTGAGTATGCTTAATATTTTCCCTTGCTGTTCTAAACTGTTTCATCAGGAAAACCCCAAAACAAAAAGCTCTGCCCAAAATATTGAACATATTTATCATTCATATATATATACATATGAACTTACTGTAGGCCCAGACATGACACTACACATGTGGAACACAACTTACAGTATATACATACATATGTGTATATACCATCTTTGTGTGTGTGTGTGTGTGTGTGTGTGTGTGTATGTGGGTATGCATGTGTGTTGAAATGCCTGAATTCAAAGGGTTTTTTTTTTTTATTCTCTTCTAGAATAATCTTCTCTTGAGCCTAACAGAATGTTTTTGTTTCCTGTTTAGTTTTTGCCTTCCTGGTAATTTTTGAGCCAGCAGAGTATAGTGAGCTGATAGTCACCAGCCATTTTTGAGATGTGACTTTGAATAAAATGATATTTACTAGTGTGGCTAATGGGAAACTTATTTTTAAAATAATTTATGTAGTTCCAGGAAAACTCTGTTGTTTTTGTTATTGTTTTAGATTTTATATTTCCCTTAGGTTCAGTATCTGACAAAGTAACCATTTTGTGGTTGCAAAATTACTCTAAACATAGGAAGGTTTTGGTTGGTAACATTAGGCTTTTAATTGCATTTCAAATTAAAATTGATGTATGTGATGGACATTTTATATGGTAGCCTTATCAAAACACAGGAGGAAAAATGCAAAATTACAGGTATATTGTTTTGGTGACATTCAGAAAGGAAATATGGACAGGCAGTCACAGCCTATGATGTAATCTAGAGAGGAAAGAAGCTGGTTAGCTGCTTGTGCAAATGTGAGACAGGGCAATGAGTTTAGGACTAGGGAAGGTTCTGGGGCCTAGACTGTATGTTGGGAGTGACTGTCACAATCTGTCCTGAGGAATACTTACTTGCACATTCTTTTAAAAATCAGGAACATGGCCTAGGGATGCTTTCTTTGAATCATTGAGAATTGGAGACTTAAAGAATAAACATAAAAGTTAAAGATCTTGCTATCTTGCTTGTGTTTTGACTACAAAGAAGATGGATCATCTTGGTACAAACCAAGGCCAAGGGACTGGGATTTCCAAAGTTAGAAACATAGACTACAGCTCCATCACCACACTGCATGTATTCCTCCTTATAGAGAAACCAGGTCTTCTTGGGAACATTAACTGTATCACAGAATACTTCATTGTTCTTCCTGTGGGCAACTGTGCTCAAGCAAAGATAACAGCAGCTACAGTGCAGGTATATGTATTCTCTCAGATGGCAAAAAACAAAACAACAACAAAAAAAACCTTTTGAACTCTCTGTTGGAGTTTAATTCACTATAACTACTTTTGGTCTGGAAGACCATGGGAAATTAAAATGTAGCTTTTGATGTGGAGGTTTCCTATGAATGCCTAGCGAACAGGATAGTATGGCTTCTGTTTTCTCTTTGAAAAGTAGTCTGTAGAGTTATAGTTTTGGCATTGTATATAGTAAGCATTGGCATTGTTACACCTCAGCTTTAGCTATAGTCACGAGTGCCACCTGTACCCCATTGTAGGGGATGTAATGGAGAGAACTGAATGACTCCCATCTAGTCAGTCAGTAACCACTCCAGAGGAGTTTGCTATAAGTTCTGATAGGCTTTCAGCCATGTTTCCAGGCTGGTGTATTCATTTAAACTGGCTTCATATATTTTTTCTCTGTCTCTCCTTTAATGGTTTCCCCTAAACTTTTCAAAATTTTTGTTCATAATTCCGAGCTTCATAGAATCATTTTTGTCTCTGAAAATGAGCATGCACAGAATGTTGTAGTCCTGCAGAAGGTGGGGAGTGGGTGAGAGAATGCATATTCCCCACTGCTGGTGTTTTCCTGAGTTCCTTCTACCTACCAGGGCATGGTTACAGTTCAGGGCCATGATAACTCATAAAATACTACTCGGCAGAACAAAAGAAAAACAGTTTTCTAACTTGTCTGAGTGTCTATCCAGGTCCTGAATAAAGCAATTGCAGTGTGACAATCTCAAACCCACATGGAACCTCAAGCTATACTTGTAGGAAACTTACTTTATGTATAACTTCCAGGGTTCCAGATCTTAAACAATTGGCCCAAAGCGGAAGAGTTGCCCTGCTGATCTCCTTTTCTGTCTCTAATTTGGTCCATCCTTATCTCAGGAGATGTTTCTGAGAGTGGCTGGACTCTTGTCTGAAGTCCAGGAGTTGGATTACAGCCGTAATCTGAGTAGCTAATACTTCTGGCTTTAGCTTTTAGACACATAAGTAGTTTACACGCACATACTACTATCATCTCATCTTACTCAGTACTCCAAACCCATGGGCCCGCCTTCCCTTTAACCTGTTCTTATCTCAGAGACCAGAGGCATAGTCAGATTGCTTTTAGGCTGTGGAAACCAAGATTAAGAAAGATGTACAGGGATGCGCTGGGAATTGTGCCCATATTCTGTTGAGCCCCTTTTCCTACCCTACCTTTAAATGTGACCTTCGCCTACTGAGTCTCATTTTTAAGCGCAACTTATGTTTATAAAATCCACTCCTTGTTGACATTCAGTATGGCAATACCCATGGAACAGTGTGTGCTCTCTGTTCTGTGTGCTGTGTATTTGCATATGTCATTGCGCCTTCATCAATCACTACATTAACAAATAGCCACTAATTGTTAAAAGCAGTTGATACAAATTCGTTGTGCTCCTGTGGGACAGAACTTACTTTTAAGAACGTATGTCCTTAATTAACATTTAGTTCCTAGATGTATTTAAAATATGACCATGTAGGAGATTATTATGATATGAAATTAATGCTTGTGTCTCTAGCAGAGGTAATCCTTCAGATTGTATATACACAACCATTATTTTTTTTCCCCAATACAAAGATTTAACTTTTTAAAATATCACCATCTAATGTAACTCAAGGGAAAAAGTCCCATGGGCAAGCAGGGCCTCTTAGTCCCAGAACGTGGTTCAGGTGACGTGATTGATCTCTGTGGGACAGCATTAGAGACCACACAGATCTGGCTTCTCTCCCATTAGTTGATTTATGGAATTGCATTAGTGAAGCTCTGCCTCTGGGAGGTTTCCCTGCCCCCACACCTGCTCTCTTCCCTGCCACAACTTTACAGAGAAGAGATGGGAAAATTGGAGAAAAAAAAAAAGAAACAGTAAAAAGGATGCTTATGTTTTTCTTTCTCTTTTCTCTCACTTAAAATATAGGAAGTGTGTCGCTGTACTAGACTCCGAAAATGTTTCGAGAAGCTAGCTTGAGATTCTAAAGGATTTGATTAAAAAAAAACTCTGATATTATCAAGTGAAACCAGATAACGATTTAGAAAAGTGTTTTAGAAGTGGAGAGAGATACTACATATAATTTTTAAGTTCTAAGGGATCCCAACCAATGGCAGTTGTGAAATTCTGGACAAAGCATTGTGTCTATAATTTGTGCAGAATGATGGTTGCCTGCTAAGAAAATTAATTTGTAGCCCACATCTAGTAGGCTACACGAGATGTGTCACTAGTAGATGTGTCACTATCCAGTTCATAGCTGTAGAAGAATAGCAAATAACTGAACACTTCGTAAGGTTTTTGAAGTTTAATGGGTTGTTCAAAAAAGTATATATGCATAGATGAGATATAATAAATCTTTCATATTTTAAGTTGAAACCTTATCAGTTTGTCATTTCATGTCGTAATTTCAAATTGGGTTTTCAGTTTAACAATTAAAACATTTTAGTAGGACATTTAAAAAATTTATTTATTCACTTTACAGCCCAATATCAGCCTTTCCTCTCCTCCTAGCACCCCTGAAGCCCTCTCCACATTTCTCTTTCCCCTTCTCTCTTTGTAGGTGAAGCGCCCTTCTGCGTGGTCACTTCTCCACCCCCTGCTCATTAAGTCCCTGGGGGACTAGGCATATTCTCTCCCTCTATAGGAGGGAAAATTTTTTTCAATAAACTCCACATAAACTGAAACTTTTTTGTCATATTAGAATGTAACAAAGTGATAATCTAGCGGGAATACCCAGAGTCTATAAACGATAAGGGAAAGAGCTCAGAAAAGTTTGGTCACAGATATGAGGCAACTTCATTATGAAGACACTGAACTACCTGATGAGCCGATCTGCCCATCACTAGATTCAGTCCAAAGGAGTGGATGTTGGTTTTATATACACCGGAGCTCAAGTTGTACGTAATAAATCCATACAACTCCATCTGTTAGTTAAAAATATAGTTGCTTATGAAAGTAAGATATATTTTTTGCTTCTCAAATGAAACTGATAGTCTCATCCATCTACATAGCATGGAAAAATATAAGCAGTATTTTAGGTGGCAATTAGAAGTCGTAAAGTAAAATTGAAAAGTAATGTATATACCAAATATAGGATATTTATTTGAAACTTAGATATCAAACAAAAGACAAGCCAAAGACAAGCCAAAATTCAGAAAGACAATGAGAAAAAATTAAAAAACATTAAACTTTAGGCTTCAGCTTAATGGGATACAGGTATCTGGAGAAGAAGGAGATGTTTGTTTAGCAATGAAGGTCATAAAAGTTTTTCTTCGGGATGGAATGTCAGGGTTTCCCAGAGTCAGACTTAGAGACTGATGTAGAACGTTTGGCAAAGTGATCTGTGAGACTGGATTTAAAAACTCTGCACAGAAGATAGAGAGGACCACCATGTTTTCTCCAAGTACATTTTCCACCATATTGGGAACTGGACATAGTAACTAGTGTGAGCCCAAAGCCTTCATTTTGGATATGGAGTTAAACATTTACTTATTTTAATACTTCCTAGGATTAGGATCAAATGTGTTCTTTAAGACGTCACAGGTCCTCTGAAGGTCTATTATTCAACCAGAATTGACCAAGTGATCTGAATATATAGTTCACCTTTACCAGAAAACAATTTACTTCAATATTGCATTGAAAAACTTTAATAATATGGTGTCCTATCCAGTGCATTTCACAGAAGCCGTGTGTTTCAATTTTTACATTATACAAAATACTTTAAAAAAAATTCTGATTAAGACATACAGCAATATCTAGGTAAAGTAATAAGTTGAAGTTAGCATGTATTAAAATATTAAAATTTTCTCCTATTGATAAGTTAGTTTATGAAAGCAGAAGTGAGCTCAGAACACTTTGTACAGGGTGCTCATTGGAAGTGGGTTTTCCCAGACACTGGGAAAGACATTAGATGGTTTGAATGGAAGAAGCAGAGAAGTCTGGAAGCCTAGTTTTTGTAAAACCTTCTTTTCCGGAATCTATTGTGTAGAGGCTATAAGTGCTGTGGGTAGGTGTGTGCACAATTTTGTTCCATCAGCTCCACTTCAGTGTTTATGCCTACCTTCTACTTATTATTTGGCATTGCTCTGGTATCCTTGGGAGTTCCATAGTACCCGTGGAGGGGTATGGGAGTGATTTTATCCAAGTCGTATCTTGTTTTATCCCTTGCAAAGGCTGAGTTATTCTGCTGGGTCACTGAAAACCCTCCCTCCAGCCAGCAGTATGTTTTCTGTTTTCTATTGAGTTATGCTGTATCACACTTCACATGTGACAGATATTTAATAATGTCGAGTACTTAGCTCTGCGGGGGTTGGAGGGATCCTAGCAGGCTTGTTAGCTCTAAGTTAAAGCATTATAAGGAGCTTTTTTTGTTGTCGTTGTTGTTTTTTCTTTGTGAAATTTACAACCCGTGTCTTAGTCTCCTTTAGGAGCTTGAGAATACATAAATAGGTCTGAACTCAAGCTTGCTGGCTCTCCTCCCCATTTTTCTTAGTATCTATCACAACTGTTTTCATGCAATTTCCTCCTAGTGGCAAAACAGTTACTTTTTCATGTAAGTCATATTCATCTTGTATTTATTTTCATGTGAAATCAAATATAAATTATATTCAGGAAATATTATACTAGTTTCCTGGCCTTCCTGCCTTTCTTCTCTCTGTCTCTCTCTCTCTCTTTCTTTCCTATTTTCTTTCTTCTTTATTTTTAGTTAAAAAGGTGCATCAGGGCCATGTTGTCACATAGAGAATCTATGAAAAAGCATCCCCTGTCTCAAGCAGTGCTTAAGATATTAGACAACTTCTTCTCTATGTGACTTAGTTCAGGAGACTCAATGTGAGAAAAAGGCTATATATATACTGCTTTCTATAAATACCAGCTAGAGAAAGCATTTAGTGTTGGAAAACTGAAATGTATATATTAGTAAACATTACTTAGATAGAAGGTACAGGCATCCGTTCAGCATAGATGTGAGACAGGTAAAGATGATTTTGAGGAAAAGGTGTGAGGCCCTTAAAGAAGTGGAATTCAAACTACAGACGTGTTTTATCTTTTTGAGTTAAAAAATCTTAGGATGCTAAACGCTATCTAGAAGGACATTTGTGAAGATGGAACGTGGATCACTTCATCCTTCCAGAAGTTTGAAAGTGTGCAGATGGGAAACAGGACAAAAGGAAGGAACAAGTGTTCAAGATCTGACTAAACACATTCCACTCAGCTGGGAGCTGCGACTTTCAGTTTCGTGCTGAGTGAATTCTTAATTGGGGGGCGGGAGGGGGGAGGTCTGTGTCCCAGCTGAGGTTATTTTGATGTATACCTTCTAAACACTTGGTAGCACAATTCCAGAGTACAGCTAAAACACTTCCAGGAAAAACAAGGTCCCATTTGAGTGTTATCTACATGTAATTTATATCTTAGAGGGCAGTCTAAAAAGTTGCCAAAAATGTTGAACCAGGAGAAAACTCTGCTGAAAATGCTATTCCTTGCTCAGCATAGCAGACTATAACTGGATGATTGATAGAAGCATCAGAGGGATAGAGATCAAGTCGGATGAGGAGAGACCGTGGCAGGTGACTGTAGAGCAGGAAGAGTGATGGGCACTTCTGTGGATTTCAGCAAATCTGGCAAATTCTGAAAAAGATGTATTTTCTCTAAAACTTTCTAAAGTAGATGGTGCTGAAATAACTTTCTTTAAGGAAGAAAACCACTGAAGTGCAACTCAGTGGAAGTGGTGGTAATTAGTGATGGTACATCAGTGATTAAAAAAATTATTGTGCTGGGAAATGACTATACTGTGGAAATGATTCTGTAGGCTAAGTGATGATTTTGATAGAGTCTAAATAAGGGAAAGGATCAAATATGAGGTATAGGTTGGTGAAAAGTCAGTTGCAAAACTTTTATGAAACCTTAAGGCTGCATTTTACCTTTAGTTCACAGAAAACAAAATAGAGAGTGCTTCCTTGTTTCCATACCCAAGGAAATACGTTTTCTATCTGCTGCCAGGCTGCATCGTGTAGTGCTGGGAATCATTTCGCATGTGGTGTCTCTCTGGGTTTCGCTCCTGGGTGTCTCTTCACATGAATATGGATTTGAGTGATGTGGAGTTCAGTTGAGATTGATGCTGAGTTTTTCAGGCTGCTGATGAGAGGCTGTTAGACTAATTCAGGGCTAGTATATCAGAGGTCCATGAAATCAGTGCATTGGCTTCTCCAGAGGACACAAGAAAATGGAATAAAGTAGAACAGAGAAGAAAGTATGTGGATGTACCACAGGCAAGTGGTGCTCCTAAGTGATGGTTTCAACTGCTTTAGGTGTGTGTGTAAAATGTGAAGTTGTTGGCTACTTCCAAATAAAACTTGGAAAATGTTAGCAATAGCAATAACACAATTGAACACGTCTTTAGTGAGGAAGGAAATTATATTTGAACATTTCTTTTTAGTAAGATGAGTAAAATGTACGTGTTCTATAAACAGCATGTCTTGCTTCTAAGATAGGCTTCTGCCTGTGTAGTGCATTCATAGAGCTGGTAAGAGTGTGGTAAAACACTTGGTAAACTAGACTCAGCTAAGCACATCTTTAGGCAGGAGCTGCTACTTTCTAATGATTAAATGCAACTTCAGTAGACACATGGATATGTATGCATACAGCTACAGTGTATCTAGGCTTAAGGAAACACTTTTCCTTCTTTCCAGCTGCCCTCTGTCAGTCCCTTTATGATTCTCTAACTCAAGGGCTTAGTAGTTTTATCCAAGGTTCTTAGTTACTTTTTCTTATGTTCAATTGCCATCTAAGAAATGAAATAATTATAAATTGGAGAACTGACCATTTAGACAAGTCAAGAAGCAACCGCACCCTTGTGGACAAGGTTCACCTTAGTTTTGTCCTCCATACTGGATAAGGGACACAGGGACATGGTGACTGCAGTGCTACTGTGTGCGGGGCTTCATGTTATATTAAGAATTTTGGCTGTATTTTGAGGTATATGTTATAGGCTCTGAATTAGGAGAAACACAGGATGTACTGAGGGTTCAGCACATGCAGGCCACAGGATGTGGCAGACTGGGAAAGCATTGAGCTCTACGTCACTCGAGTCTGCTCAAATCAGAAATGAATAGCAATTGTTAATGTCTTACAGTCTGTGAGATGTAAGATGTCTCAGATGGATCTGGGATCAGGCCCACTAGAACCAGTCAGACTTCTTTTCCTTCACTCACCACAATGGCAAAATTAGTATCAGGGAGCTTAGCTAAGCTTAGCTTTCCTTGCCTTTGCTGAATTCTCTCCAGCCTTCCCCCCACCTCCTTTCCTTTCTTTTCCTGTTTCAATTTTCTCTTTAAGGATGAAATTCAGCTATTCAGTTAGAAACACAGGAAGGCCAAGGTGAGAAGATGAAGCCTTAAAATTAACTAATGATAGTGTTTAGGTAAACTTGGTTACTTGTAAACAACCAAGCATTCAAAGATGTGAGCATAACTTTAAGGTAGTTATAAGAAAAGCTTCTGAAAAAATACCAAATTGAGAATATGGAAAAGATTGCAGAACAATGGTGAAAAGATTATTGCTTACTATGTATTATAAACACATCCTATGGCTAAAACAATAGCATTGTTGATTTATTTTAAAAGACTATGTTTGCACAAATATGTAGAAAAACCTATGAAAATTTCCTGAAGGTGAATTTGAACCTATAGACTGGAGTATTGTGAGATGCGGTGATCCTCTGATGTCAAGGGAGTGGAATCCTTCATATATGTATCATCTTAGTGTAAGTGAACCCAAATATACTCTCAGTGATTGAGGGTGTGTGTAAAACAAAAAGTTTAATTAAATTAATTGTTGCTTTCAGATTGTTTTTTAATTTTAAAAATACTAAGAAAGACAAAGAGGTCAATGAATAATTGTGAACATTCCTTGTATTGGCAATTCTAAGTTGAAAGCAAAGCGAGAGAGATGGGGCAAAGAGAAAGGAAAGAATATTGGGAGGTACAGCTTCAAGGCCTTGTGCTGTTCCTCCGAGCAGGGTTCTAGCCAAGCAAAGTGCGTTGCTGATGATATCTAATTGGTGAAACTACTTAGAAAAATGTTCTCTGAATTTCTCTGCTCAATTTAGGAGCATAAAGCCCTCAGGGGGTTCTAGGCTGGGTTTCTCTCAGTGGCTGAATGTTACCAGAGGAGATACTGAACAATTTACAAGTCAGTGACTTGGATCAAAACAGGACTCAACTTACACCTTGAAATATCAAGAAAATTTTTTTTCTCCAGTCTCCATGTCTATAGGAATGAGAACTACCAAAAGTAAGACCGGCTATGTATCATAATTGTAACTGCTGAGTTTTATTTTAATAAAATTAAAGTCTATTCAAGCCTAGCTTTGAGAAGTACTATAAGTAATCTTCAGTTTTCTTATGGTTGTGCAAATATCTCTTGTATTCAGTAAAAGTGTGGTAAACTTGATAGAAACTCATGGTTGTAGCAAAAGTTTATCCCAAGTTTCAAAATTATTAAACAATTTAATCATTTTTAGTAGCTATTTTCACCTAGAGACAATATTGCAGATAGGAATAGCAGGGCAGCATCAGGGAGAGATTGAATTATAAATATTTAGAGAGAGAGAGAGAGAGAGAGAGAGAGAGAGACAGAGAGAGACAGAGAGACAGAGAGACAGAGACAGAGTAAGAGAGAGGGATACATCCTAAAGCTGGGTATATTTATATGTACCTATACGCTAATACAAGCTTGCAGATATATAAATAACATTCGGTACATTTAAATTATTAACAGTTTAGCTTATATTTCATTAACCTAATTTTTAAATATTTATTTTTGTGAGACATAGCCTTATGTAGCCCCAGTTGTCTCACTGTAGGTTGGGATCACCTTGCTCCTCTTGGCTGTACTTCCAAAGTCCCGAGATGACAGGTGCACACCACCATGGCCAGTAAATTTTAAAGTTTCAATCTCAATGTTACTCTTATACCCCTGTTTACACATCAGATTAAAACTATCATATGGAAAACTGTGGGTCACTGAAAAAAATTTCCTATTTCTCTATATCGTGCTGCTACTGTTATCAGAGTGACTTTTTTTCTGTCCAAGAACATTTTAATCACGAAAATAGTCAGATATGTTACAGTGAGATTACTCATCTGATGGGCTGTTGTGGTTTCAAGTATTTTTATTAACCACATGTAACTATATGTAGCATATATCAAGATTCATGTCTAAAGAAGTTGTTTGCATTAGATATTAGGGACAGAAAGTACACATACTTTTGTTTCATGGTGTCCATGTGTCATTTTTCTTCCCTCTGACTCCATCTCTCCCCAAGTACACATCTTAGCCTCATTTCCCTAACTGGCTCTACCTCAACATACACTTAATTCCCTTGTAGTGTGGTTTATAAGTGTGTCCTTCTGTTTACAGTTAGGTTTGCCTCCTACATCTTACCATCTTGGTGATGGTAGTGAGGGTGGTGTGGTAGAGAGAATAACAGGACCCACCACTGACCGACAGAGAACAGAGCCTGAAAATGCTCTGGCTAGCCCTTCACCATCAATCAGAGGAATCCAAGTGTCATTTTATAAAGTCAGAAGTCAGTTTAGAAGCCAGGAAGGGGGAATGCACCTTCCAGTCACTGGTTCTGTATTTAGCATGTGTCCTCCTTTAGATATTACTAGTCCATGGTAATACTATACTTATTTTTACTTACATCTAAGTATTGACCAAAATAAGGCTTCCTTATGTCAAATAGTTATGTGCTAAAGGAATCAATTATGGAGAAAATGCATCTGATATGTTATGCATTACATATATGTATATGTATGCATATGTATATGTATACCACAGATAGATTGACAAGCCTGAAGAAGAAAGAGAGGTGTATTTTAAGACTAGAGAAGTGGGGGAAGTGACAAATCCAGCACTTTGCAAGTTGAGGAAGTTTTAGGCCAGACTGGGACATAGTGAGACCCTACTTAAAAATACTAAACCAGAAGGAAAGAAAATGTTAGAAAGTAAAGTCATACTCCTATTTGTATATTTAATAGGAGTTATTTTTTAGTCTAAGGTTATTTTTATGTATTAACAGTACATTCTAAGGCATCACATTAGTCATTGGTCATAAATTCATGGTTTTCTCATACCTATAGGGTATGCTCTACCTGTATTCTTTAGTGGCCTAGTAGTAGACTATGCTCTTTACAGTATGACATTTAAAAACGAAGTGTAAAAAACTTTAGCAAAATCTGCTTCCCTTTGCTGGATATCACTCTAAACTATAATTAACTATTTAAAGATCTTATTTATATATAAACATATGTTAAGGTGTGTGTGCGTGATATTGTGCATGCCCCACCTCTACAAGTAGATTTTGAGAGTCACTAGGAAGAAACAACATTTTTAATAGTATCTTAATATTTAATAAATCACATCAGAAAAAAAAGGAACTTTTCATTATCAGGAATCCTTTTGATTTTTGTTTACTCAAAAAACAGAAAATCCTAAAGTTGAGGGACTTTTTTCAAACTATAAAAAGCTACAATTAAATGCTAACAGACAATAATGAGGGTCTGTTGCTTTTTGTTTTATTCACTTATATAATTTACTTTGCAGGCTCTCAGAGATTCATTGACGTCTTTAAATTGTAGTACTAACATGTAGGTTTAAATGTAGCAAGGATTTCAAAACTCAAGGCTGAAGGCATTCCTGAGACTAATTTAGTGGCTTTCACAGGAAAGCGACATCCCAGAAGTCTCCAAGGAGGTTCATTGGCTCTGTACACCCTGAAACTGCACGGACTTTGGCTGGAAAACATTTTTTTCCATCACTGTATGAAAATCAGAAACTTTTTTGATGATGCAGGTTCCCTTCATGTCAGTAATAACATGGAACTTTAATTTTTAATCAATGAAAGAATACTGTTATTCTCAAATTCTAATTCTTTGAAATCATTGTGTTAGATCCACCTGTTTCATCATAAAAAATTTGAAGGCCCCGGGTGAATGATGGAAATCTGTTTTAGAAAGTAATGCAAACGGAAATTAGCAATGTATTTTATCATTCTCAGTCGAAATTTCTAATGCCACCTTCGTTATCTCAATTTAGAAATTCATGCATTCGATTTGTTTTTTGGCATTTCAGTGTAGTGTAGTGTCGAAGTGTGTCCTTTGGTTTACAGTTAGCTAGGTTTGCCTTTTACATCTTACCATCTTGATGATGGTAGTAGGGGGTGGCACCAGAGGAGCAGATCGGAAGGCTTTGGTTTTTGAAACCTCAGGTGTAACTTCACTAAAATATTTCACTGTAGCAAATGCTGCCACATTTCCATTTCTCTGCTGTATCTATTGACCTAATTGATCACACTCCACGCCCTCATTTGTCCAGTTTTTAGATGCTCCACTTCCTGCTCTCAGGAGGTGAATTTTCCTTAAGCTGCACATGCTTCCCACAGTAATTCGCAGATGAACGTTTGACTCGAAGACACCAACATAGCAACGCTCACTTGGTGAGTGCCAAAAATGAGAAACCTTTTTGGAATCTCAGAGCAGAGCTTGGGGCTTCTGCCTTACTTGAGGCTGTTTTGTTCGTTGTTCCCTACTGAGTTGGCAAAAATTGATACTGTAATCCATTTCGCCAGAGACAATATTTACTGTAAGTTTTTGGGTAAATGTAAAATGCCATTCTGCCCTTGAAAAACATTCTTGCTTTGAAGCATTACTTAGGGGATAAATACATGCCCTTCTTTCAGTGCTAACGGTCATTTTCTTTCTTTCTTTCTTTCTTTCTTTCTCTTTTTTTGTTTTTGTTTTTTTGTTTTTTTTTTTTCAAGACAGGATTTCTCTGCATAGCCCTGGCTGTCCTGGAATTCACTCTGTAGACCAGGCTGGCCTCGAACTCATTAATCTGCCTCCCAAGTGCTGAGATCAAAGACATGTGCTATCACTGCCCGGCTGAAGGTCATTTTCTATTCGAAGAATTTTTTTTTTTTTCAGCATGCTTGATAACAGTGTCAGGAAGACAGAAGGTGGGATGGGGTTGAGACCTACAGCTTTCTCCACAAGCCTCGTGAGAGCCAGGCTGCCTTAAACAACACCTCAATATTCTTGGTTACTTCCCATCCCATTTTCTTCCAAGGGAATCTGGTCTTCCTGTCACTCAGGGTAACTATCCCCTGTAAGCATCCCTGAGATCCAGGAAGTCACAGTAATCTTATCAGGAGTGTGATTTTCCAGCTGAGACTTTGAATTTATCTGACTTGGAGGTGTCTGCTGAGAGCATCATCTAATCCCCTATGTGGATGTGCTGAGCCTCCAAACAATTTACAGTGGTCCTCTTTCAAAGATGACCTCCTTAGCTGACACAGTCAGAAGACGTGTGTCCAAATTTGTGCAGACTAATCAGAAACCTGTGATTTAGCTCAGTACTTCTATGAAAACAGTTGCTTCTAGCTGCTTGACTGCAAATAACTCAGCCTCACCCTCAAATAAATTTCTGGCAAGCCTAATGAAAGTTGGGTAGAACTTAAGTTTTGTGTAGTCTCTAGGACTCTAGAATTCTAAAGAGTTTTTGCTCTCCTTTTAATCCTTAAATGAAATTGAGAGGTTAATTATAAGTTTCCAGTAAATATTTGATAATTTGTACTAATTATTGCACTGGGGGCTGTCCTAACGGTTCTCATATGGTTTAGGTGATTTCTTAAGTAACCTTTTTATTTATTTATTTAAGTTTTATGACTTCAAAGACCTTAATGCAAAAAAGAGCCATTTAAAAAATTTCTCTGCTTACCTTCTCTATTCCCCTGCCTGGGGATACTTTCTGACATCAGTACAGGGTACAGTTACATCACAAAAGAGCTTCATGGGGTGCTATTCTGTGTCAGGGCACATCACTATAGAAATCTCTGCCTCGATTTCCTCATGCCTCCTGTGTGATGGATTCTTAGTGTTAGCAAACACTGAGAAAAAAAATCCTTTCCTTATAAACAGCGACCTTTGATTCTAGGAAGTATTTATAAACCTCGCTTTCACTAAATACTGCAAATAACAAACGTGGAATAGATTGGGGATCAGGAAGAACAAAGTGAGAAAATAGATTCAAAAGCATCTCTAAGGCATAAGGAGTTCATCTCATTTAAGGAACGTACTCTGTATTTTTTCTGTTTACCTTCATAAACATATCTGTGTATCAAGATACATGACTGCATAAGTATATATTTATAAACTTGTTTCCAGTTGGCATCCGAGAGTAAGTTGGCATCTTTGTCATACATATACATATAAATGTGCATATGTATGACTATATATGCACATGTTTATTTTTCATATGTGAATCTGAGTGTAGATATATAATTGCATGGATAGACTTGGATGTAATGTATCTTGTTAAAAATGACTACATTTATGTAAATAAACTTACTTATATAGAATTTATTCTTAGTTGGCATCAAAAAGCAAGGTAGCATCTGGTACAACATTTCAGTTTTCATTTCCTGTTTTTGCATGTGTGTGCCTGTGCTCACGGCATGCATGTGTGTGTGCATGCACGTAAGTGTGCACATACACCTATGTATGTATGTGTGTATGTTCATGTGTGTGCATGTGTGCCATGTGAGTGCCTGTTTGTAAATATGGATATTAGAATGGGTGTGTTTCTTATTGCTTTATATAGTTCTTTCAATAACGACTAAGTAAATGTAACTAGAATTATAGTTATTACATTTAGTATTCAAAAGTTAAATTTAGAAAGTAGTTAAGGACTTTCTCACAAACAAAACTGAATGATGGAGGTCCAGTATGTACAGTGAGCTGGAAAGAACAAAGATGATTAACTCATCAGTAAAGGAAGTCAAAACTGAGCAAAATAGGTGCTTATTTTATTGAGAGTGGCAGACGTTTTTGTGCTTTGTGAAGGTACAATTTAATTTTTTTGTGTATGCATACAAATTTGAATTATATAACTTATAGTAAATTAATTTGTCTTAGTATTTGAAGTTTATGGTTGTTTTTGAGGGCAAATTTTAAAAATGTTAGGGCCAATAGTGCAAATGAAATCTACCTTCCAAAACAGTTATTTTTATCACTTAAATTTCTTTATTTTAACAGTAAGGTCCAGGTCCAAGACAAAGAAAGGCACTTGAAATGCCATAACACACACACAAGCACATGGGAATGACATTCTCAAAAGAGAGAAGTTGAAACTCTGACTTTAGATAATGTAGTAGGTTAATACAGAATTTTATTTTCGATCAACATTATTATGAAAAGAAAATGGCAACCAAATTACTTATGTATGAGAAAGTAAGTCAAAGCCAACTTCAATCATTAGAGCATTTTTTTTTTGAGACAGGGTTTCTCTGTGTAGTCCTGGTTGTCCTGGAACTCACTCTGTAGACCAGGCTGGCCTCGAACGCAGAAATCCACTTGTCTCTGCCTCCCGAGTGCTGGGATTAAAGGCATGCACCACTGCTGCCCGGCTCATTAGAGCATTTTGTAATATAATTTGTAGCATATTTTTTCATATGCACTTTAATAGGAAATTCAAGTGTTATGAACATTCTCTTAAGAAATATATTAATATAGAACATATATAATAAATCTTACTATATTTTAATATATATCTTAAGAGTATGTACATACACACACACACACA
>JADRCD010210307.1:2775-15039 GCA_019843815.1 Montemys delectorum
TGTGTATAGTGTGGTATATTTAGTGTGGTGTGTGTGATGTGTGGTGGTGTGTATGTGTGACTTGTGGTGTGGTGTATGTAGTGTGTGTGTGTGCATGTGTGTTTCTTTCCACCCAGTGGTACACTAACTCAATTCACACCAAAATGCAGCAGAGTATTGCTCCAAGGTGTCATTAAAATGCCAGCCTTTCTACTGCATTCAGAAAACTGATATCCAGAAGTTCCAAAGATGAAGACTACTGCTACCTTCCTGTTGTTATCACACAGAAAGCGGTGGCTCGTTCAGTTTGCCGGCGTGTTTCTATTACACTTGTTATTGAGAAGAGATTTTTGTGAAGTTGGCTTATCCTGTGGACATGGTCAGCCTTCTCATTACCTGTGGTAGTAACAGTGTATTATCTGGGAGATGGATACCAGTCCTTCTTCCCATGTGCAGGAAACAGGCCGAAAATGCTACCCAAGCACTTAAGGGACAGAAATATTTAGGGTGCAGGGAATTAAATATTTAGGGTGTAGTGTGTTCTTGTGGCATGGATCCTATGGAAGACTCTATTCGGCGAGATGTACTGAAGCTAATAATCTTTTTGAATCACATCAAAATGAAAAAGGTAGACTTGTAGAAAATTTGTGAATTATGAGCATTGTCTCTTATTGAAATATGTTGAGAGCCAACACACACACACACAAACACACACACACACTCACACTCACACAATCTTTTCTTTACCCTCTTTCAGTAACTATCTACGTTCTCATCAACATTGAGAGATTAGGCATCAAACCCCTAAGGCATAAGAATGGATTAAATGCAGCTTCACTTTCTTCATATGTTGCCACTCCCTTCAGATCGAACAAGTACAGAGCACAGTATTTTTATGTAGATGAATTCATTTAGAATAACTCTCATTAAACACAGATATCATGTTAGATTCAAGAGAGCGAGTATTTGGGGAGTGAGTGTTGAGCAGCTGAGGTAGGGCTGGCTAAGGGTCAGGACTCACGGAGCTTGGGTTCTGGCTTTGTCTGCAATAAGCACAGAATCTCAGAGTAATTTCTAACTGCCAAATTCATGTGTCTTTATTTGTAAAGTCAAAGAGGGTGTGTGTCTGGAGGAGGATTTGGAGAAATGTCTCTCTCCTCCTCAGTAATGCATGGCCCAAGGGAAAAGTGAATGAAATCAATATTTAATGAAGACCGCTTTGCTCCTCTGCGCACTAGGCATGCTCCCTTTGGAGGATGTAGATGCACATGGTTCCTGGGGTGGAGGAGTGGGATGTTTGGATGCATCTCTCTATATAACATGGTGATACATGGAGCCTGCATGCTAGAATTCTCTGCAAGCCTTTCCTTGAATTTTCTTCTTCTTCTCTGAGGTCTCCCCGTGTACCCCGGTTCTCTCTTATCATCTATCTGCTTTGAAGTTTTCTCAGTTCTTTTGGTGCTGAACTTTGCTATATTTGATTATAGCTATGAATTATTATGGAGCAAGAAGAAAGGGTTTCTTTCTCCTTTTTTCCCCCCTCTAAAAATGAGTTCTCAGTCTAGGGAAAATTGTCTAGAGCTGAACGTTTTAAACAAGGGGCTACTAGCACCGATGGCAAGGATATTGAAATGCAGCTAGTGCTCTGCCTAAGATACATACAGGGTTTCAAAGACTAATAAGAAAAAAACAATGCAAAATTTCCCACCAATATTGGTTACTTGTTAGGATGATATTTTGAATATGAGTTAAGTAAAAGATGTTCTTAAAATAGCTTAATATTTTCATTTTTATATTATTTAGTTTTGTTTGTTTTGAGATGATCTTGTTACCTTGCCTAGACTGGCCTTAAGCTCTTGTGTTCAGCTGCCTGAGAAACTGGGATCAGAGGTCTATATCTTCTTGCTTGGCTTTGTTTATTTCTTTTTTTTAATTAATGTAAAATATGTTTGCGTTGGAAACCTGTATCATGGTTGAAGGCAATGTGCCTGGTGGGTAGAGACTGGAGATACTGTTACAGACTCTGAAATGTAGAAGGCATATTCTCCCCAACCTCCCAGGATAAATGATAGAGACAAGAGGAAGAGAGAGGAAGAGTTGAAATGAAAGCCATGTTTAGGTTGTATTTAAATGAACATATAAATATGTAACTAGCAATTGCATTGAAGGGTTGCTACAGCAAGTAGTTAGTTTCCATGGAAACATAAAAGCAACAGGTTTTCTCCATCTTTTCAACAAATCTTTACTGAAAGACCAGAGATGATTCTGGAGAGAAATGAGGGGGATATGTGCATAGGTGTAAATGTATATGAATACTGTATGCTGACTGTATGAAAAGCTTCTGCAAAGAAGCAGGATTCCCACCTTCACAAAGTGTTCAGGCCAGCGTGAGGTGGCGTAGCAGGTACATTACATACCGTCATATAATGCTGGGAACACAGCCATGGGGGAAATGACCGCTCCTGTCCTGTGGCTTTCAAAGAACCATGGACCATGTTTGTTTGGGGAAACTGGAAAATGTTTCCTGTAGAAAGTGCTATTTGACATATATTCCTAAAGATGGGCAGATGGAGAATCCATGGAGATTTGGGGAAGGCATGCAAGACAGATAATAGCGCAGTACAAAGACAGGAAGCAAGATGCAAGGTGTGTAGGCAAGTGGTTTAAAGTAAGCTGTCTGATAAGGAAAATCTCAGTGATAGAAAGTTAGAAAACTAAAATTATCAAACAAAGACCAACAAACCCCAATAATGGAGATCATTCATAATAGCAGATCGGCAAGGTAGAGTCAGAGCCATGGCAATGGATGTCATGTGGGTCGATGAGAAAACTTAAGGGTCTTGTGAATTCTTAGCTTGTGTGTCTGGGATCTTAATAGGAATGGAGAGGCCAGGAGGATGGGTTGGTTCACACTCATGGGAAGATGATGGGCATGGGGTTGTCTTGCTGTGCTTGAGGTCATGGTAAGTTGTCCACCCACGGTGAAGAGTGCAAAACAGTGCCTGGAAACAGATCTATAGGCCAAGAGAGGGCAGACTTGGAGTTATGTTCAGTAAAGTGAGTATTAATGCAACTCCAGGGAGACCTCGTCAGTGAGAGGTTCATGACTGTGTTTAGACGATAGGAGGAGGAAGAAATCGCAAGAGTATTAAAAGTGTGGACAGGACACAGGAACAGGATTCTGAAGTTCAGAGCTGTGTCTACTGGGAATGACCCACAGTGATAAAAACAACAGAGCAGAGGAGAGAGCCGAGACAAGTTTAGTCTTTTGATTTGACAGTCAGGGTGGTGTTAGTAGTGTCTAGGAGCTCTGGTGGACTACAGTTGATGGAACAACCAAGCTGCTATTCCCTGTGGACCTGGACTGACCCAAAATGTTGGCATTTGTTCCCTTGGGTCTTGTATTCCTTCACCAGATATTCGTCAAGCACAAATCCATTATTTTATCTGACATACTGTGGCTGGTTATCTGTTTACAAAAAAGTTTGAGAGCAGAGTTCAACCTGTGCCTTGTGATCTATTTGGGGGTCGTGACCCTTTCCAGGGGTTGTCTAAAGCCATCGGAGAATACAGATGTCTACATTATAGTTCATAACTAGCAAAATTATATTTATGAAATAACAATGAAAGTAATTTTGTGGTTGGGGTCAGCACAACATGAGGGACTGTATTAAAGGGCCACAGCATTAGGATGGTTGAGAGCCACTGGATTAGAATCTCCATCATAACCACAACGCCATGGCTAGGAAGAGCAGCAGGAAGATGTCTTTTTTGGTCACTGGGCTCCTAACGTGGACCTTGTCGTTGTTCATTTATTTCCTTGAAGGCTCTGCTCACCCTGAGGATTGCCATCTCTGATAGTTATCAAATCTAGTCTCCCTTCTGTTAGAGAGCTTAGGTTGAGGGGAAGGATTCTGGTGAGATATATGAAATAGAAATGATGGGAGGTTAAAGCTAAATAAATAGACCCATTCCATCCTTGACAACATTGTTATAGTTACGGAAAAGGCAATTTAATTTTCACATTTTTATCCGCTGTCTTCAGAAAGTTTGGTGAATCCTGACGTAATGGTCTCCTTTTAATATTTATGATGGAAGGGAGCTGGGAATAGATGAATTCAGTTTTATAAACCAAAGAGAGAAAATAATAGTTTTAAAGTCCATCTCCAAGTTAGAAACCTATCGGTGTTTGGTTTTCAAAAACCATATTGACTGTGATCTCTAGCCTTTCCTATGCACGCTGCATGCTTTCTGCTCGGTAACAGAAGATTCTGTGTATTTTCCTGGGCTGGGCTGGATCAGAAAGTATTTCCATCTTACTCTGAGGTTGGCTTTTCTGGGCAATGTTACTGACAAGAACTTATTTCCTTACAGTGATAATCTTTTTTTTTTTTTTAAGATTTATTTATTTTATGTATATGAAGTCACACTATAGCTGTACAGATGGTCGTGAGCTTTCATCTGGTTGTTGGGGATCGAATTTTTTTAGGCCTTCTGCTCACTCTGGTCAACCCCGCTCACTCTGGTCACCTCTGCTCGCTCAGTCCCTGCTTGCTCCAGCCCAGAGATTCATTTATTATCATACAGAAGTACACTGTAGCTGTCTTCTGACACACCAGAAGAGGACATCAGATCCCCGTTTCAGATGGTTGTGAGCCACTATGTGGTGGCTGGGAATTGAACTCAGGAAGCAGCTGGTGCTCTTAACTGCTGAGCCATCTCTCCAGCCCTACAGTGATAATCTTATAATTGGTGCTGACTTTTATTTCCATGGAGAAACCGTGCTTCTGATGTTTTAGGGAAACTTATGATAAGAGTTGATGGAATATTTTTTCTATTTGTTTTTATTGCAAATAAGAAGATCTGTGAAGAACTTAGGGTGCTTTGAAATACAAACTCCAAAAGGCACAGGAGTAAGAAGGCTGTCCCTGTCGCCAGCAGTAGGGGTAGAAGCAGAAGGCTGTGGTCCGTGTGACCCGTGGCTGTCAGTGACCTTCTGAGGAACTCGTATCCTAAAGGAGCTGGAAAAGTCAATGCAGCGCCACTCGGGCGCCACAGCCCCCAGGCGGGCTTCATGGCATCAGTTCAGTGGTAAGAAATGCACTAACTTTATGCTAGATTCATCGCTTGGCCTTGATTAAATTTTATGTAAACCTATTTAATATTTAAGCCTGAGATTCCATGTTTATAAAATGAGGGTGCCGTGGATTCTCATTGTCAGCTTCACAGTGATTTAGTCCCAGTGTTATCTTAGTGGTGGCAATAAGTAACAATTATTAAAATCCTGTAATAAATGTTCTCCTCAAATGCTGCTAACTAATTAATTTAAAAACTGGCTTTTAAAGTACTGGCATGGGGGAATGTAAAAAATATATTTTTTTAGGATGATGGAAATGTAGCTCAGGGGTTCCCTGGGTGCTCCTTGCTCTCTGCTTCTGGGGTATGTGACTTTGTAAACCACTGGCTGTAGAAACACCATACAGGTGAAAGGGGGAGGGCCGTACAGCGTCGGCAATTACTGGTAAAATAGTAGAACAGGGACAACTGAATTAAGAGAGTTCTTAAAAAGTTACTCAAATGTGTGTATAAGTCACAAAAGCTCTATCTTCCTGTGTTGTAACCTGGCTGCAGATGTTTCTGTTGACAGCAACTAGTTTTTGAAAGTTTTACTTATGTAAATGCTAAAAATTGATATAATTACATATAAACATTCTGGGCTCAGACCATGGCTCAGTGGTTTGGAGTACTTCCTGGTTCTCCTGTGGATCCCAGTTTGAATCCCAGCATCTCTCTTTACTGAGTGACTCACACTCTCTTGTAACCCCAGCCATGAGAGAATCAGGTGCCTTCTTCTGGTCTCCTCAGGTACTTTCCCTCATATACCCTCACAGACAGGCAGACAGATAGACAGACATATAAAAAAAGTCTCTTAAAAAAAAAAAAACTAAATATTCAACCCAAAATAATGCATTATACATTTATAAAGTAGTTACACAAACTTAGCCTATTCAAATATGTTTCTGTTTATGTACAATAGTTTAAGTTTTAACATTCAGATAGATTTTGTTGTTTTTGGTGTGTGTGTGTGTGTGTGTGTGTGTGTGTGTGTGTGTGTACAGGAGCCCAGATCCTTCTACATGGTACAACTCTGCCTTGGAGGCCCTTGTGTTCAGCTTTTTTTTTTTTTTTTTTTTTTAAAAGATTTATCTATTGTTATATGTAGGTACACTGCCACTGTCTTCAGACACACCAGAAGAGGGCATCAGGTCTCATTACGGATGGTTGTGAGCCACCATGTGGTTGCTGGGGTTTGAATTCTGGACCTCTGGAAGAGCAGTCAGTGCTCTTAACAACTGAGCCATCTCTCCAGCCCCCCTCATGTTCAGTTTTATGGAGTTAATAATTGAACCCTTTGGTCATGGTTCTCTGTAATTAGCAGACTGGCTGACAGGAAGCAGAAACATGAAACTCAACACAACCAGAGAAAGCATTCAATCCCTGATGTAGAAAAAGAAAGATTTCTTTCTGTGGCTCACAACCAAATGGTTCCTGAAGTGCCTTCCCCTCAGAGATTTTAGTGAGTTCAGAAAATAAACAGGGACTTGAGATATCCAGCCTTTGGGGGTCAGGGCAGAGTAAGGGCAAGCTGCTGGTTGTCCACCCACACATCCAAGAGTTTGGTATCTGGTGTTGTATGGTGTTGCAGTCTTACCGTCTAGCTCAGCATATACAAGTCTTTGGTAAATATTTATTGAAGCGATGGACGGATGACAGGAAGGATGGCTTGATGTATGGCAGCACATGGATTTCCTCAGCTATCTAGGGGTCCCTCATGTTTACTGCCTACACAGACGGTTGGTGCCAGCAGAGGCCAGATATCACATGGCCCAGCTTTGCCCACTGCTCTCGCCGTGAGTGCCACCCAGGCTGGGGTTTAGACAATTATACACTTTTCAATGTTCTCTCTGGCTCCTTTTCCGTCTCACAGGCCACTGGATGTCTTAACGAACAGTCCTTGCTTCCTTCCCTTCTTTCCCCGTCTCTCACCAGCCCATTTTCTTTTCCAGGCAGACTAGGCTGTGTCTCTGAGAAAGCTTTGGAAGAACATCTCTCGGAAAGTCTGTCAGAGAGCATTTCAGTACCCATTAGAAATCATCTTATCAGAAATTAAGATATCGAGATAATTCTGTAGTGGGAAGGAAAGAGATGGCCGTTTTCCAAGACTTGTGGATAGTTGTTTTCCTCTGTATACCTACCTGCATCCTTGTGCATTCAGTAGGCCTGGATGGGATCTCGAATGTGTGCAGCTGTGGTCAGGTAAGCAGAAAGAAAGAAAGATGGCCAGCCTGGTCTACGGAGTGAGTTCCAGGACAGCCAGGGCTACACAGAGAAACCCTGTCTCGAAAAAACAAAACCAAAAACCAAAAACCAAAACAAAAAACAAACAAACAAACAAAAAAGGCTGGGCAGTGGTGGCGCATGCCTTTAATCCCAGCACTTGGGAGGCAGAAGCAGGCAGATTTCTGAGTTTGAGGCCAGCCTGGTCTACAGAGTGAGTTCCAGGACAGCCAGGGCTACTCAGAGAAACCCTGTCTCGAAAACAAAACAAAACAAAACAAAACAAAAAAACAAAACAAAACAAAACAAAAAGAAAGATAGAAAGAAAGAAAGGAAGGAAAGAGAGAGAGAGAGAGAGAGAGAGAGAGAGAGAGAGAGAGAGAGAGATAGCACTGCAGTGGAGATGAGAGCTCGCATCGACCAAGTGCACATTAGATGTCTAGCATTGTTCTAAAGGTCTAGGGTAAGTTTTAATTAAATCACTCTAAGGACAGCCCTCCGAAGAAAATATTTTAACCTCATTTAGAAAACTTTTGTAGAGAAGTGAATAGAAAATAAATACAATGACATCAAAATAGCAAGGTAGAAAACAAATGAGGAAGAAATCTAACAGACACAAACAACAACAACAAAGCCAAAGAGGCTGAGAATGTAGCACATGAGAATGTTGCGGAATTCCAGCAACCTTTCACAGTGCTGATGTCTGCCAGTTGTGGACTAGGCGTGCACTTTGTTTCTTCTTTATCCTTTTCAATATTTTAAAATAGGACATTTAAAAGCCATTGTTCTTATAATAAAGAGTGCAGTTGACAGAGAACACCTAAAGTCTTCGTTAAGTGATTGTGACAATTGAGCTTCATTTAGAACCTAGGGAGTTGTCAGGAGTGAGGCCTCTGAGGCAGGAAGTAACTCTGGTCATTAGGAAGGAAGATGGAACAGGAGATGTATGCTACCCAACAGAGGAGCTGGAAGAGGAGCTCAAAGGAGGAGGCCAAACCCGTGATGTTCAGTGCTGATGGAGAAGCATGAACAGAGGATGGAAGCTGCAGGATGGTAGACTCCGAACACGTGATACTCACTGCTGATGGAGAAGCCTGAAGAAATGTACGCTGCCCACCCAAGGTGCCTAAACCTGTGATGTTCACTGTTCGATGGAGAAGCCAGAACAGATGATATACCCTGCTGGAACGAGGCACCAGAACACGTGATGTTCACGGCTTGTTGGAGAGCCAGGCATTGTTCCGGGAGGAGCCTGACCACGTGACGTTCTCTGCTCTGCGAGGAACCCTGTTACTGCACCTTTGGTTCTTTCAGTTGGGACAAAACTAAACCATAAACTCAGGCCAAACTAAACCACATTCAAACAATAAAACTGCAAAATTTCCGAAGAGACAACAAAGCCAGATACCACTCCCATGAAAAGCATCACAGCTAAACTAAAATAAACAAGGAAACAAACATACAAGGAAAAGACACTCACTGTTCAGAATATTTTGGAATTTAGGCTCGAGAAATTGCTCAGTGGTTGAGAGCACTTGCTGCTCTCACTGAGGTTTGGATTTCCCATCTTAGCATTTCATGGTGACTCACAACCATTTGTAATTCTAGGGGATCTGAAGACCATTGGCCTCTGAGGAAACACACATACCATAAATTAAAAATCAAAATCTATAAAAGGATATTTGGAAATTCAGGTGAAAGTGCACTATTACACATGGTCATTAAGAGCTGGTTAATAAGCTGGGTGGTGGTGGTGCACGCCTTTAATCCCAGCACTTGGGAAGCAGAAGCAGGCAAATGTTTGAACTTGAGGCCAGCCTGCTCTACAGAGCAAGTTCCAGGACGACCAGGGCTACACAGAGAAACCCTGTTATGAAAAGTCAACCAGCCAACTAATCCAACTAACCAAACAACCAAAAAAGCTGGTTAATAATTTATGCATGTAATGCTAACAAATGATATACTTCCCACTGAATGTGTGTAGTTACTTGCATCATTTCTGTTTTTATTTATTCACATTTGGGGTAAACCCATATCTTAACCCAAGGTACCATCTGTTGGCAGGTGAAGAACCTACAGTAAAGAGAGGACACTAAAGGTGCCTAAGGACCCACCCCTACCCCCACCCCCCACTGGCTTCTTCATTCTTTCTCTTTTTTCCTATGGAAAGTGTCAATGTGGAGAATGTAAACTTTTTTTATTTTCTTAGATTTAAAAAAAATAATAGGTCCTGTCTGATGAAGTACAGTTTTATCCCCTTAGGATATGAAGCACTAGAAGAGGGTGTTTTGTGTTTGTTGGCTCTAGTAGGCATGGGATTAAAGACATCGCCATGGCTTGGTCACCTAGGTTGATGTTCGGTGTCTTTTCATTCCCTCTCCAGCTTAGTTTTTAAGAAAGGATCTTGATTTGAGACCTCACTGAGTCTGCTTACACTCACTGGCCAGCGAGCCCTGGGGATCTTCCTGTGTCTGCCTCCCTGTACATGGATCACAGAGGTGCAGATTTTTTTTTTTAATCTTTCTTAATGTTAAGATTGTGGGTGGAACTCAGGTCCTCTTGCTTATGTGACAAGCACTTTATCAACTGAGCTATTTCCCCGGCTCCAGGGTTTCTTTAAATTGTAATAAATTTTTGAACACCTTTGGTGGGAGAGCTACTGACAACCAAGAGTAATTGTGAAAAATCTGTTACTGTGGAAGTCTTTTGCTTAAAGTGCACGTGCATCAGTCAGTTGGTGTCACTACGTTCCTTCATCCCAGTCTCCTCCCCGGCAATACGGACGAGTCCTTGATCCTTTGTGCAGTCATGGTTCTAATACTTCAGGGTTGCCCTTCTCAGGAGTAATGGGTGGTAATAATGTGGAGGAGGGAAGCCATATTAGGTCTGATGAATTATGACTATTTGTCAAAAAATGCCCTCAAGTGAGGACTTGCTTCAGGGACCTGAGTAGAGAGATAGTTGTGACACATTGAACTCTGGCTGGAAGCTAATGGCTCTGCTAGTGGAAAGGAAAATAGGAGAGAGAGACCATAATCTCTGAGGAGGAACTGAATGCTGAGAAGAAAGCAAAGAACGGCGGCCAGGAGCTGGCCTCTCATCACATGGAGACAAGTGCAAAGAGGGTCACTTTGGTGGTTAGAATGAGAAGCCTCCCCCACAGGCTCAGGAGGCTCATAGTTTCAGTGAGTAGGCCTGTTTGGGAAGGTTCTGGAACCTTGAGGAGATGGAGCCTTACTGGAGAAATTACATCACAGGGGCAGGCTTTGAGGTCTGCAGCGTTTCCCCACTTCCTGTTCGGTCTCTCATCTTCCTGTGCATGGATGAAAATGTCATGATTAAGCGCCCCTGTGTCTTTGCCTTCCTGCCTTGATGGGCTCTGTTGCCCTTGAACCATAAGCCAGGATAAATGCAACAGAAAATTAACCAATAAAGATACCCTACTCTTAGTTCCTCTCAGCCTCTGGCCTGCCAGATCCTCAGGTGCTGCCTTCCACCTCTATCCTGTGAGAATGGTTGGCCCAAAGAGAGCAAAGGGTTAGAGAAGACATTCTGGATTGTACTTTTTGATCTAGAGATTAACTATAATTCTGACCTAACACCCAACAAGCTTCCAAATCCACAAGGAAATACAGCATACTTTAACTATCTTAAACAAGGAGAAAAAGAAAAAAATCACAGGCAGGTGACCAACTGGGACTGATTCTGGCATTTAATACAAAGCTACAGTAGTCCAGGATGGAGCAGTGCCGGTATTAGAAGAGACAAATACGTAAGATATTATGGAGAGTCCAAAACTAGACTCAGCATTTATGGCCAGCTTAATTTTTAGGATAAAAATGCAAAGGGGATTCAGTGGATAAAGAATGTTCATTTGAACAAATGATGGTAAAAAGTATTGGTGTTCCAGTCCACACTTTATATCGTATGAAGACAATGGTTGAGAGTATGTCTAGACCAAAACCTAAAGCCTGTGGTATCAATACTTCTGTAAGAGAACAGGACAGCTCTGGTGTGACCTAGGATTAGACAAGAATCTAATAAGAGAGTCCTAACACTGTAAACCATTAGGGAAGTACAAATTAAACACACAATAAGGTGCATACACACACACATACACACACACACACACACACACACATTTATATATATATACATATACATACTAGAATTGTTAGAATCAATGATTGACTGTCCCTAGTGTAGTCAAGATTGTGGGTCATGGAATTTAAGCTGGGACTGTAAAATAGGCCAACTACTGCAGAAAACACGTGGGCAGTTTCTTAAAAAGTTAAAATTGTGTAAACCAAATGGTCAAGGCATTCCACTTCCAGGTGTTTACATGGGACAAAGAAGCCTGATACATATGTGAAGATTTAAACACACATGCTCACATGGTCTTTAAATTTATTCATCTATTTGCCTGCCTATCTGTCTGTTGAGTCATTTATCTATTTATCAATTTATTTATTGATTGTGTGTGTGTGTGTGTGTGTGTGTGTGTGTATGCTCACTACAGTATCCATGTGGAGGTAGGAGTCAGTTCTCTCTTTCCACCGTGTAGATGGAAGCTGAGCTCCTCAGGCATGATGGGGAGTGCCTTTCCCTGAGCCATCTTTCCGGTGTGAACTTTATTTTTATGGTCAGAATTACAAACAGCCCAAACACAGATCAGTAAGTGGAAGGTCAATAAACAGGGGTATATGGCATAACAACTACTATTTAGCAATGAGCAGAGATGATCTATTGATACATGACACAGCATGGGTGAATCCCAAGGATAATTATTTTGAATAAAGGAAGATGGCTCTCTTCCATCAGTGAATATACGGAGTAAGGTAATTCATAAAATCATTGATATTATTAAATCAGGCTCTTTACCTAGGGACAGGAGGAGCAAGGAGTGGTGTAAAAGCATGGCTGAATGGATAAACCTTTTTTTTTTTT
>JADRCD010210309.1:0-41257 GCA_019843815.1 Montemys delectorum
GATTTCTTGAACCCCATAATCAGTGTCCTTTGGCTCTGTCTCATGCTGTTCATTTCCATGAGGCTAAGACTATGTGACAAATACATGGGCAGGAAAGTTCTGGCAAAGGTTGTGGTCAGTATCACCACCCCAAGTCAGCTGGCAGAGCCAGGCTCTGTGGGGATGAGAGGAGACGACACCTAGGCTAGAAAAGTCAGATGACTTAGGCTTTCAAGGATGTCTCAGGCCTCAATCAGCAATGCTCACATGCAAAGGGAAGTCCTCCTTATACCTATACAAATCTCCTACTCAGAGACAGAGAGAGAGACAGAGAGAGAGAGAGAGAGAGAGAGAGAGAGAGAGAGAGAGAGAGCAAGCAGGTGCCAGGCTCACTCTCCCTAATCCTGTCCTTTAGTTTTTCCTCACTACTTACACACAGGTTTAGTTCAACACCAAAGGCCTTGCCTTTACCTACCATGGCCGAAGAGCTCATATTTGAGGAATGTAAATAGATAGAAACCTTGAACTTCTGAGAAAACATCTAGATTTTCTTCCCATAGAAGTATACACCTTTACAAGTGTGGCATTGCAAGGCCAAGGCGCACACAGGTCATAGGGCTTCCCCATCCACCCCAAGAAAGGTTGTAGAATTTGCCCTAAGCCATGTGTGAAACTAGTGTTTTGAACAGTAATCTCTGGGAGCCTGGAACAAAAATCAAAGGAAACAAACTCAGAAACTGGTAAGATACTTCACACTAAATTCAGTAAGAAATGTTGAACTTTTTAGGGGAGAAATTCAAAATCTCATTGAAAAACAAATACATTTGCCAGTAAGTAGAAAGAACACATTCTTAGATAGTAGAGTTCGACATGTAACAACAGTAACTCTCACGGGATTCACTATTAAAGTCTAAGAAATGGCAAACATTCACCCCAAATAGTTTTTGTTTGAGTGAAAGGAGTTTCACAAAACTCAGACTAGGATTCATCAGGCTCAAAGCTCAGCAGTCCGTATATATCTTTTATTGTCAATAAAGTTTATCAGTATGAAGACATACCCATTTGGTTACTGACTATCCAGAACTGACTTTCTGCTGAATAGAGACTGTGAAAGCCATACATTTAACAAAAGTCTAAAATATTTCCTTCAGCCCCTTGAGGAATACTTTTCAGACCTCTGATCCAGAAAATTAAACCCTTGAGAATATCTGTGAAAACAAGACAAAGGATGGATACAAACCATCCTTACTAAGTTGCAAAGCTCTTTGTAAGTATACAGAACTTAAATAGGTTTTGTGTTGATACAGGGCTAGAAGAGAAGTTCAGTGTACTAGAAGAATGAAGAAACAGGCCAAAGTCCATGAAAATTCACATCTACTACATGATAAAGTTGACACTTCAAATCAAAGGGAAATAATTACTGTAACAACTAGGTGGATGTTTCATCATATTTCCTATTAAAAAAGAAGTTCTAGAAGAGTATCAAGTACAATAATCAGAAATCATAAAAAGAAACAAAGAGGACTGGTTGATCTTACTCTAAGAAGTATTTTATAGCATTTCCAGGAAATTTACATAACATTAGCCAAGATGACATCACTAGTGGTGGTGGTGGTGGTGGTGGTGGTGGTGGTGGTGGTGGTGGTGGTGATGATGATGATGATGATGATGATGATGATGATGGCGAAGAAGAAAGGAAAAACAAGCATGAGAAAGTTCCTTCATAGTAGATGACATGCAAATTATCCCAAGAAATAAATGAGAAAATAGTTAAACAGTCCAGGAGGAGATTAGCAAAGGGCATCAGCATGCAGTCCAGCCTTGTATAGTAAAAGGTTGCCAATGTGCTCATTCCACTCTCCCTTAAAGAAATATAAATTAAACACTATGATTTATTTTTATTTATCTGTCAGATTAGCATACTGGCAAGACGTGTCAAGGGTGTATGGGAATAGTTTAGAAAGTATATGTTTCTAAACTATGCCTCGTTTAGAAAGTGTAATTGCAGTCTTGTTGGATGGTAATTGGACAGAATCTCTGAACACTGTAGATTTGTCTCTAGGTTGACCCTGCACTGCCACGTTTAGAGTTTGACCCCACAGGCATGCTCAGTCAGAGAAAAATTCTAGAAGAAATTAATTGCAGTGTTTGCATTAGTGAGCTAATGGGCAACCATTTATATGCTACAGGTGACATCTCATTTTGAGTGTTGGTCATGCCTGAGGGATGTATAGATTCTCTACTAAAGGAAGGGCATTCTCAGTAACCCTTCCTGTTGAATTTAATTGGTCATAGCCTGATGTTTCTCAATTATGTTAAACTGTCAAACAAAGTGTGACCGTCAGAAGGTATGATTGTTAGGATTAAGTAAAAAGGAAACGTATTAACTAATGCAAATAAAATTCAAATTAACCATATTACATTGGTTCAATGTATGGCATAGTCTGTGGAAACTAAAGAGCAGATGTGTTAGTTGTCAGCTTGTATGGAAGCAGACTGGATTTTATATAAAAACTATCATTTTAGCTCAATAATGCAAATGAAAGGAAGGACTACATTTAGAAATGGGATTTAAAATTACATTAATATATTTATACTTTGCTTGCTAGCCTAAGATATTAAGATCTATGATGAATCAAAATCTTCAAAAAAAAAGAAAAAACAGTTTTAATGAGCTGTCACTGATAATTCTCTGAAGCCACCAGTTTTTTTGAAGATAAGTTTGGCAATGTGGCTTATTGAAATGGGAGCTAAATAGTATTTAATCTAATTACCCCTGGAATGGAGAAGACTAACGTTCTTCCTGGAATATTTACTGGTGTGTTTGTTACTAATGATCCTGGGTACATTGTCACCAAGGCCCGGGCTGCTGGCAAGGTTGTTCAAATTCCATTTCTATCTTACTCTACCCGGAGGACTCAATTTCTCTTTTTACTTTGCTCTTTCCAAATTATGCCGAAACACTTGTCTCCACAGACTGTCATGATGTCTTTGATCTTGGTTTGCAGTTCCTCTTGGGTGTACACAAAAGTGTATGTAGCTCTAGGTTAGAAGACAGCACTCTTGAAACCCCCTGCCTCTTCTCTATTTTTAACTCCTTTGGTCCTGAGTTCCTCAATGCTAGCAAGCAGAGCCAAGTCTTAGCAACCAGAATGCACTGTAGTATGGGGAATATTTAAAGTTACAAAGAAAGAATCTCAAAACATGGAAGGGGAGGCAAGAATTATCCCTACTCTAAAAGCACAATCACATTCACAACCCTAATGTATTTCTTGAGTCAGGAGTGATGCTTCTTGGGCACCTTAAGCTTTGGATCCAGACATACAGTGTAGGTTCTAATCAAGCCTCAGTCGTGTATTCTCCAGCTGACTGTTGGAGGCTTAAAGGGTGATGAGAATAAGAACTGTCACTCAGGCTATCTGGGCCCACAACTAAAGGCTGCCCATGATTTCTTACAGACCTAATTGAGTGTTCATTCAGGATACCATGCAGGGGAAGCCCCAACACAGCCTTTTCTAAATGAACCATGGGCATGAGCAGGGGAAAGTGTATGAGGCCAGTATACCAAGCTCTCTTTAAACCAGAAGACTTAAGCTCTGGATGGTGAGGTCGATTTGGGGAGAAAACATTTAAAATCCCTCCTACCCAGAAGTGCAAAGGGTGCCTGGTTTAACTGTGGTTATTTACAACCGAAAGAAAGTGGCTGGCAGTTCATGGGAAGCCAAGGGTTTTATTTTTCTCTCTTGTTTTCCATTTCTGTGATTTATGATCCTTGTGGCTGGCAATCTCTCCTAGAAAGATCTGAGCTGCATCTACTTACTCTGCCCTGGTGGAGAAGCAGGCTGTTTCTGCTGGGTTCCTTCTGCTCAGGAAGACCCTCTTTCTTGGGCCTCTACCTGGTAGCTGGCCAGCCAGGCTTATTCCCTTCTGTTTCTGGTCATTGGCTATTCTATTCTACCACCAGGGCTTTGGGCAGGAAAACTGAGGTTAAAGTTAGAGTTAATATCCAATTCAGTCATTTTGTATTGTTTGTTTTCTGGTCTAGCCTTTGACTCTTGGATTTTCTTAGGTAAAGTGGTTATTTGAGAAGAGTTCCCATGGCAATTGCTAAAGGATTTTTTTTGTCTTGTATTTTCAGCAGTTTAGTGTCTGACACAGTTCCTTATGGAGTTATCTGCCATGTGGGATGGGGAAAGGACCAAGGTCCCACTGTGTGTGTGTGTGTGTATGTGTGTGTGTGTGTGTGTGTGTGTGTGTGTATGCACATGCACATTTGTGTGCATGGGGATGGGGACAGGGGAAGGGGAGTTCAGTGACCTGAACATTGAGCAATGGTTCTCCTTCCTTCTGGGAAGCACCTGGATAGCCTAGTTATCTGAGCTTGTTGAGACGCTTAGGAAATATTCCTGAGTGGATGGAAGGGATGAGGGATATAGGGCCTGTTCACAGAAGTCTGGTACTGCCTTCTCGCCCAAGTTAGTAGATTAGATTATAATGATAAACACATAAAAATGACAATATTCAGTGGTGCTGCACTGGAGCATATGATTAATACCAATCTCTCTTAATGTGTAGAACAACTTTCTAAGGCACTACATAGGGCTCAGGGAAATTGACACTTTGTATAAAGTCATGAAGCTAGTTAGTTGCTGGGATGGGATGTCAATTCAGTTCCTCCTGAAATTCAGGTTCAGATTCTTCATTCTGAACTTGGGGACATTGTGATCTATAGTCTCCTTTTGGTCACCTGGGCCCACTGGACCCTTAAAGACTCCCTTCTTAACACATGCAGTGTCCTTGCCTGACCACACTGGTTTCCTGAGGTAGGGCCTTCTCTGTGATGATCCTCTCACCTGACGTACTTTCCCGAATGCCTTCCATGCTTCACGGATTGTCTACACCACACATTCTCAAGACTCGGAAGATGGGACCATGGTCTCATCTTTGAGTGTTCCAGCCGTACCTAGAATATGTCTTCATTAATTCTCCTTGATAGTTTTGTCTCTCCATTCTTATCGACCTCACCAAATGTTTATCAGTTTGACTAATATTTTCTAAGAACCTTCAATTGGTTGTTTTTATTCTTTCAAAATTATATTTTTAAATTAAAAATTGTGTATTAAACTTTGTCTCCCTGCCTCCACCTTTGGCTTCATCTTGCTATTCTTTTTCCACTTAAGGAGGATGGAGATTTGCGCTCACCAATATTTGTCCTTTTTTTCCTGTTAAGGTTCTGAATTGTCCTCTAAAAGTTGTTCTGTCCTGTGTGTTTTACTGTGTATATTTTCATAAAAACAGACCTATTTGTTTCAGAATTTCTCTTTTACTTATGTTTTATTGAGAGTTATGCTTTGAACTTCCAAACATTCTGGGTGGGTAAATTTTTCTAGTTTGTATTATTGATTATTCTTTCAATATTAAGACTCTTGTATCAAGCCAGAAACACTCCCTTTTTGTTACTTCCCAGTCCCAGCAGGGCCCGACATCACCATGGCAGCTTCTTAGATCACCTTGGTTCAGAAAGTGCCAGTTTCATCAGATCACGAGGAAGCTGAGGTTAAAGCCATCACTATGGATTAGCAGGTCTTACATGTGCAAGGCAGTGGAGTTTCAAGGGGGTAGAAGCTGCTTCCAGTGCTTAGCTGTGGCTGCTGTTTGCTGCCCACCCCACAGACACTGGGGACATTCAGGTTTGAGATCATCGGTGTTGGTGGAGCAGTGGGAGACCACATTATCCTCATCCATATGGATGCCAACCCATCTCGCCTTCCAGTTTCCCCTGGCTCTGGGTTCATTTTCCTTGAGAACTGGTAGTGAGAACATTGAGTGTGAGCTCTTCCTTTAACAAGCTGTTATGTGTGCAGCACAGTACTGCTAACTGTAGGCACCAGGTTGTAAGCAGAGCTCTAGAAGTTAATCATCCTGCATTCCTGAAACTGTGTACTTGTTGATTGGGAAGGTCCCATTTCTTTCTTTGCCCAGCTCCTGGCAGACACCTTCCTTCTGTGTTTAGTAATTGGATGGTTTTAAACACACCATGTAAATGGGCTCACATGATATTTGTTCTGTGACTGGTTCATTTCACTTAGCGTAGATTCCCAAGCTTCATCTAAATGTTACATATGGTCGGCTTTCTCATCTAAGGCTGAATAATATACCTCTGTGGATGTACACCATGGTTTCTTTACCCACATGTCCACACGTGAATAAGTTGGGTCGGCTTCCACTCACACTCTGCTCATTGTCAAACTATTTAAAAGCTTCCCTCTATATTTCCTGGGTGGTTTTGAGAAACCCTAGGCCTTGTCACATACTTGCCTTGTTAAGACAGAAAAATGAGAGCCGGGGTGGAGGAAGAGAGGGAAGGAGAGGGAGGAGAGGTAGAGATGGAATGGGGGAGAGCAAGTACACTTAGTGGCAAGGGCCTGTCTAAGATGTGAGTGACAGGTCTTTTGAGCCTGTGGATGTCAGTGGCACCCTCCCACTCTCCAGCTGACCCTCATACTTGTCCTCAAGCAGCACCTTGATGACTTCCATCCAGGTGGTTCAGACTTAGGACAATGTTAGGGAGAAAGATAAGGCATCTGGTCATTTTTTGGTGCACAGATTTTTGTTGTATTGTCTCCCAGCATGTTTTCATTGCCTTCCCGGCGTAATGTCTGTGCTGTTAAATTACCCAGGGAAGCTGGGGAATTTGTTCCTGCACACTCCTTTCTGAGATCATCAATAAATAACAATAAACACAGGGGCTTATTATAAAACCTTCTGCTTTATAATGAGGCCGCTCAAGCTTGGAGTAGCATGAGTATGTGTTCAAGGAGAGAGGCTGAGAGGTCATGTCTAGATCAAATGAGTGCTAAAGGTCTAGCCTTCCTGGACCAGGTTATTCAGGGGTTGGTTAATGCTGACTCTGCAAATGGCCCAGGGCTGGGAATAACATGGAATCAAAGTCTGGAAGCAAATCCGCCCAGGACAGACAGACCTTAATGCCTTTTGCTCTCACATACTTTATAGTTTAGCTAATGAGGGGCAGAGGGAAAAAGTACTGTGCTTCAGATAGCTTTTTTCTCATTAAAGTAATGTATGCTCATTTTGGATAAGAACAGGTAAGAAAGAAGAAAAAGGAAACTAGTAATTTTGTTATTTACAAATTATTATTTGTATTAATTTTAATAAAATATTTCTATGAGTACATCTTTTCCTACTTTGCATAAAGATTTTTTGTTTAGTAAAGTGCATTATACTGCATGCATTTGTTTTGAATCATCTTACATTTCAAGTAACTCTATATTGGAGACATAGTCCTGTGTCAAAAAGCATTCTGGCACAGGGTGTTGATGACCATATTGTACTTTGGTATCTGAGTACACCATAATGTGCTTAATTGAAATTATAATGTTGCTGCTTTCTGAACTATGCGGCAACAGCAAGCTTATAGATAATTCGATTCCAATTGGATGAGTGGTACACTTGCACCCCCTCCTCCCACCTCTTCTCCATTTTTGCCTGGACTCATGTGGTTATAATAGGAAGGAGCGTCTAAGTTTCAATAAATGATGTGGCAAACCGGGCGGGTGTTCCCAGCCCCGCCGGCCATGCACGTCCTGGGCACAGCTTCCTGACAGCTGCTTTTCCACATTAGTTGATAGTCATCTGCTCCTCTTTTGTCCTTCCCACTGGACCCAAAGCTATTTCAGCTAACAATTCTTATTATCTTTATAACTCTGAGGCCTATTGCAGAATTCAGTAAGCAACTATGTACATTCATTTAATAAATGCCCATCCAGTACCAGTGTGCTGGGTACTTTTCTAGGTACTAGGGATACTTAGGTGGACTCAGCAGGGTAAAACTCCTGCCTGTGTGTAGCTGAGCTGTAGAGCCAGGGCTTGGCCTCTCACAGGAAGTGATTTCCTCCCTCTTCAAGGCCCTACTTCCTTTGATGTTTTCCCTGACCAGTCTGAGCCATGCTGAGGACCCTAAAGTGAATTCCCTGTCAAGTGTGGGTCACTGACTGGTTTATTGTGTGGTGTGAATTATTTTCAATTATTTTCTGTATTTTATAGCTCTTTCGATCTCCCTAACTGGATTCAGGACACCTTGAAGGGTCCCGGTAGTTATAAACACCACAGTTTCTGTGTCCAATTGCTCACAGTCCAAATATAACTTCACACTCAAGGCCGCTCCATGCGCATCCAGCCAGGAATCATGCTTTTTAACCACTGCTTACCCACTTCCTCTAGGGTCCCTCCCTGGATCTTAATGGCTGCAGCACATTGTTCAACTCTAAATTTACATGGCTCTAAGATGAGAGGGAAAAGACCCAATTCTCTTAATGAAATGCAAAGCACATAGCAGCTATTAGAAGCAAATTCAGGTGAAATTGCATTTTAACCAATGAACGATATCTGAGATAGCCAGTTGTGAATGGGACCGCTTTTAAGCATCGGTAGCTGGATCTGGGTCCCCAGATTTGGCTCTATGTGCTGGCTTTCTTCATAGTTCTTAGCTATTATGGCCACCAGTGCTCCTCTCCCCACCCCTACCATGTCTTCTATACCACAGTGGACTGATTGGTTTCTTACCAAAATGGATCTCTGTCTAGTGTTACTCCAATTTCTTATGGAAGTCAAGGCTTTCAAAGAATCTAGAGTGCTGGTGGGCTTTCTGTTGCTCCCCTTCTTTGTTTCTATGGATGCCACATATGAATTTGCAGGCAGACGGGATGTAATAGGTACTATTCTCTTAGCATAAAGGGCACTCCTAATGCCTTTCCCTGATAAAGCACCCCACAAAGCCCATCATGCTTGCATGGGAAAAAAATCAGTTACTTCCTTCTCATTTAGAGGTAGGGGAAAGGCTTAAGACTTTTTGAAACTGCCCAAACCTAGAAGACTCTTCCATGCATCAAACTCTAAGTTGTGTATGTATGTATGTATGTATGTATGTATGTATGTATGTGTGTATGTGTGTATGTGTGTATGTGTGTATGTGTGTATGTGTGTATGTGTGTATGTGTGTATGTATATATGTTCAGCTACAAATGGTCACCTTCCAAGTGCCAAGAGCACCTGGAATAGGCTCATTTCTTCACTACATTGAAATGTTTGTTTTCTTTGACTCTCTCTTCAACTTTAATGCGATTATTAAACTCTATAGCTCCATTTTAGGGGAAGAGCTCAGGATAGCAAAGAAGAGTATCAACTGTGTGGTTGCTAAGATTGGTGGTGAAAGTGGTAGATTGAGAGACTTACTTGGGGAAGACGTGTTTGGGGCAGCATGGGTCACCATATGTGCCAGTGGCACCATATGTGCCAGTGGCACCCTCCTCCAGCTCCATCTTAAGAGCTACATCCTCTTGCTCCACAGACACCCTGACCCCTCTCTTCCTTTGGATCAACGCTGGGAAATCCTTGTATCATCAGCTCCATACCAACTTATCAGTCTATTCTTCAGCCTTGTAGGTGAACTCAGCTTACCTCCTTAAGGAAGTGGTAAGCCTGGTGACACCAACTTGACTCTGCTGGTGATTGCTGATCACTTAGGCATTACTTAGGAGAACTTGGAATTATCCAATGCACAGTGTATAGACACTGTGGATTAGGGCAGAATTGAACCATATTTTAGTTAACGTGCGATATATTACTGGAATCATGAGAAAATTAAAGTGACTTTTTAATCAGGGATTGCAGAGCTGACAGCAGCCTGTCTCTGGAGCTTCCTGTAATGAGTGTGTTGTCTCCAATAGGAGGCCCCAGTGACTGATAGGCAAAAAGTTGTGCCGTGGCCTGGAATTATTATGCTCACACACAAAGGAGGGCGAGAGTGACAGTTTGGTGATCTATTAGCATTGTCTGTGGGGTTAATGGTGAGCTCCTTCTCTGCTAGTGGTCTGTAAAGAGAGCAAAGAAAGGGGAAATGGAGCAAGGGAAAATCAATAGTATTAACAGAGTCGTGGTAATAAATGCAATCATTTATTTCTGGGATGGTTTTTATTGAACTAGTTTTGAGCTTGATCCTTTTCTTTTTAGATTATAGGTTGGAAGGAATAAGATTTTAGAGGGGAAAAAAATCCAAACATCTGATAGATACAGCAGATGTGTTGGCCAAAGCCAGAGTTTTCATAGTCTTTTTAAAGGAACATTGAGAGATGAGCATGTATCCACAAACGGGAGACTATGAGAATACTACCCTAAGGAGTGAAATATTTTTTTCATTTTGTTTTGTTTTGTTTTCCATGAGAAGTTTTGAATTCTGGTTTGGCTTGTTAGGGTGAGCTACATGGTCATTGGCAAGTTTCTTCATCTCTAAAACAGGCTGTCAATACCCAGTGTTACTGAGACCCAAACAGCGATACACATGCCTGTAACAGCATCAAACATGGTGCCCGGTGAAGCAGCTACTCATTGACATTTACCTGAGGCTGATGTCGTCTTGCCATTTTATACCTCATTTTAACTCCCCCACTCCCTAGTTCAGGGACCTCCTGGTCAAAAGATAAGAAAGAGCTGTACTGGATAAGTGCCCTGCCCAATCTGCTAATTAACAGTACTCACATTAGAGTTAACACTAATTACCTAAAAGATGCGCTAGTCTGTGTGACTTTTAAAATTTTTATCAGGGTGTATTAAAATATATTGACTTTGAGCTTTTAGACATTACATCCATAATTCAGTACTATAAGACACTCCATTCATAACTTTCAGGACTTATAGACCATATTAGAGGGTTTCATGGTGAACCTGAAGTTCTTATAAATATTCATAGCTGGATCTGTGATTCCTGGCCTCAACTCCATTCTTGGTCCTCTCTTTCCTAGCATATGGCTGTCTCTTCCTTTGTTTTTTTTTTCTTTCCTTTTTTTGTTAAATTAATTAATTTATTCACTTTACATCCCAATATCACCCTCTCTCCTCCCAGTGTCCCCTCATGTAAGTCCTTCCCCCATTCCACGTTCCCCTTCTCAAAAGAGGAGGGGAGCCTCTGGATGCCACTCTCCACTAACGCCCCCACCCCCTGCCCAGCACATCAAGTTGCTGTGGGATTAGACACATCCCCTCTCACTGAAGACAGACAAAGTGGTCTATTTAGGGGAGCAGGGTCCACAGGCTCAGTCAGGGACAGCCTCCTGCTTCAGTTGTTAAGGGCCCCTCATGATGAACAAGCTGCTCATCAGACACGTATGTGCAGGGGCCAAGGTCCTGCCCGTGTTTGCTCTTTGGTTGGTGACTCAGTCTCTGGGAGTTCCCAAGGGTCCAAGGTAGTTGACTCTTTTGGTCTTCTACGGAGTCCTTGTCCTCTTTGGCTCCCTCAATTCTTCTCTCAACTGTTCCACAAGATTCCCAAGCTACATCTAATGTTTGACTATGAATCTCTGTATCTCTTCTTCATGTCTGCTGGGTGGAGCCTCTCAGAGGACAATGAGCCTGTCTGCAAGCATAACAGAATATCATTAATAGTGTCGGGGATTAGCTCTTACCCATGGGGTGGGTCTCTGCTTGGAGTGATAATAATACAAATCATATAGACTCAAGTTGCACAGGGGGAATGGTTTAGACTGCACACGCCAGTCTCATGTTCTTGCTAGGTTGTGGTAGAGAGAGGATACCGGCATCTGGAAAACTATCTTTCCTCTCTCCCTCTTCAGGGTTAGTTATAGCTGTTCTTCTAGATCAGTGGCTCTCAACCTTCCTAATGCTGTGACTCTTTAATACAGTTCCTTATATTATGGTAGTCTCCCAACTATAAAATTATTCTCCTTGTTTCTTCATGGCTGTAATTCTACTGTTATGAATCATAATGTAAATATATGTTTCCTAATGGCCTTAGTTGATTCCTGTGAAAGGGTTGGTCACAACCCACATGTTGAGAATCAGTGCTCCAGACTCTGATAGTAGGTGGGCATTTAGTATTGCCCATGTAACTCACTAAACCATGCTTGTCTGGCTTAATATTCTTTCAGTAAACTTACAAATTAAATAAACAGTATCTATTTCTCAGAACCTGCAGATCTTAGTAGGGGTGGCTGACACATAGAAGGTACTTGGGAAGGTTGAATGAATGTTAGAAGATGGTACTCATTTCCAAGCCTTTCTTTTGGGCCACAGTGGGTCTTACCTTCATCTGTTCAGGGTCTTACTAGGATCATTCCAGCTACTTCCCCTGGACCATGCATCTTCTTTCACCAAGACTAATGTTCTCCTAGCCCACTACCTCTGTAGTCTCTCAGAATCCAAGGCCTCCCTCTGGAGTTTGTGCTCTGTCCAAGGTGCTGCCAGCTTCCTGGGCTTCGATGGCTTTATCTTTGTGCCGGTGTCTACTGTTCACATTTTACTGAGAATTCCAGGAAGCCACTCCCCCAGGAACCCTTCAATCACTTCTTTCACCAGGCTGGAATTCTGCAAACCCGCCCAGTCTAAGCAGCATCTGCGGTTGGCTACAGTAACGAGACAAGTACACAGAGTACTGCAAGAATAGGGAGATGACAATTTCAACCCCACTTCTACCATTTAACAGTTGTGGGACATATCACTTTCTCTAAGCTTTCTTTTCCTCATCTCCATGAGAGGCCAAAAGATCTGTATTATGAGATAAGTTGCCTAAGGCACATATTTTATTCAGGGGCTGCGAGAATATTTTATACTTTGAGAATATTTTAGGGAAGTCCTAAAGATGGCATTGGTGGCTACCTGACCTCCCTAAAGCTTCAAACCTACACATCTTGTAGTGTCTCCAGATCCCTCTCTCTCTCTCTCTCTCTCTCTCTCTCTCTCTCTCTCTCTCTCTCTCTCACACACACACACACACACACACACACACACACACACACAAAACCACATTCATTTACTTTCTGGAACGTGGGCCCCCAAGAAAAGGGAAGATGCCTCTTGCTAGTAATAGGATGGGAGAAAAGTGAAAATGTTAGGGAAGGCAAGAAAACAATGGGTAAAATCTTTGTATCATAGCAGAATTTGTCAATTTAGTTTTTTACCCTCCTTGGGGCAAATTCATCTCAACTGTCAGGAAGCCACTAACAGTGAATAATGAGGGAAAGACAGAGAATACAAAAGTATTGAAAGTGTTGAGAAGTTTCATTTATTCCTTGTGTTGAAAGATTGATTTCTTGGTGCCAAGGTTGATGGTTCTCCTCTTTTGCATGTTTGCATTAGTATTCTGCCTGAAAAGTTAAACACTTGAAACGGATAGAGATTACCTGCCAATCCTTTCTCCATGAATCAGATTCAAAATGCAAACTGTGACATGAGGCAAAGCCATTTATTTTATTTACTAGGGAATAGGGAGAAGAAATTTCTGGGTTTCTGTGTAGAGACCCCAGACACTGGTTGGCCACACTAGCATATTCTTTTTCTTTTTCAAAAATTTATTTTTTATTCACTTTATATTTCGATCTCAGCCCCTCCCTCTTCTCTTCCAAGCCCCACCTTTACAAATCCTTCTGCCCACTAACCTTCTCCCCAGAGAAGGGGAAGACTTCCTTGAGTACCACCCACCCTGGGACATGTATTCCCAGTAGGACTAGGCACATCCTCTCTAGTTGCAGCCCAACCAGGCAGTCCAGCTAGAGAAAGGGGATCAAAAGGGTATTAGAGGTTACAGAGTCAGCGACAGACTGCTTCAGTTGTTAAGGGACCCACATGAAGACCAAGCTGCTCATCTGTTTCAAATGTATATAGAGCCTAAGTTCAGCCCCTATGTACTCTTGGTTGGTGGTTCAACCTCTGTGAGTCTCTCTGGGCTCAGATTACTTGACTGTGTAGGTCTTCTTGTGGTGTCTTTGACCCCTCTGACTCATTCAGTTCTATCCCCCACCTTCCCACAAGACTCCCTGAACTCTGCCTGATGTTTGGCTGTGGGTCTCTGTAGCTGTTTCCATCTGCTGCTGGATAAAGCCTCTCAGGAGACAGTTATGTTAGGCCCCTGTCTGCAAGCATAGCAGAGTATCATTAATAGTGTGAGGGGTTGGTTCTCTCCCATGGGATAGGTATATCAAGTTGAGGAAGTCATTGGTTGGCTGTTCCCTCAGTCTCTGTTCCATCTTTATCTCTATGCATCTTGCAGACAGTATATTCTGCTCTCTGTTTTGCTGAAAATGCTCATCTCCTTCCTATTTTCCCTTCTAGACTGTACCCAGACATCCTTTCACCCCTTCTGACTTCTCTAAGACATCTGTATGGAGTCATTTGGCATAGTCCCTTGCCATAGTAGAGTCATAGCTTGAGTCTATATGTACTCATTTTTGCCTCATGTTGTCTTCATTTTGCAAATACATACCTAAATGTGCATGCAGGCTAAACGACTAGCTATTCACATACCCTGCTTCTGTTCCTATGACATCCTTCTATTTCCTCTGCTGGAATAAGTGTTTCCCAATTCTAGGCCTGTTAAAACCTGTTATGTCATAGCTGAATTGTTAATTTCCTCATGGTAAACCTTTTGACTGGTGGCTGTTGGAAAGGGGTATTTTTAGAAGTACTGAAGCTTCTTGGACTCTTTAGTCATTGCATTGGCACATGTTTATTTGCTTTTCTTGATGATTTCAACATTTCATGACCCCCCTGTCAAGTTTGTAACTACAGTTCTGAGCAATATCATGTGGGCGCCAGTTTGTACTCAGTAATTTATATAGACAGGGATCAACCATGGTGCTACATGATGAATTTATTTCAAACCAGTGGCAAGATAGCTAGATGAATTAATATAAATTCAAGGATGGCTGGATGAAGAAATGCTAGCATAAAGCGAGGCTTTCCCAGGCAGTAACTTCTGGCTATTCATAAGTATCCAGACGTTTGCTGTGTGCCTTTATTTTCCTCTTCAAACCATTGCCTATTCTTTGTACCTCTGGTCTTCCATAACCCTGGTACCCTTCATTCAAAAGTATACATACTTTTAGAAGCTGAACTTGCTGCTTGTACTGCATGGTATATGTGGAGTTTGTGTTTTCTGTGAAGGACTTTTGTCCATTGGCTTATTGTCTCTTTTATCCCAGGAACATAACGTGATTCTGTTGGTCACATTGACCATGAGGCATTTGTAGCCTGGACACAGTAATAGACAATAAAGGGAAGGATTATAATTATATTTATAATTATAACCATGTACCATAACCTTAGCAAATATATATAGAGAGAGATAATTTTTTCTATATTTTATTTTTTATCTTTTTGGTTTTTCTAAGACAGGGTTTCTCTGTATAGCCCTGGCTGTCCTGGAGCTCACTGTAGACCAGGCTGGCCTCGAACTCAGAAATCCACCTGCCTCTGCCTCCCAAGTGCTGGGATTAAAGGTGTGCACCACCATGGCCAGGCTATATAATTTTCTCTATCTTTTCTTCTTTAAGTAATTCCCTCTGATCTTCTGCCTCTATTCAATAAGCATCAAAGATGAACACTTCATACTTATATTTTTATGTGACATATGAACTAGATATCAGTGGGAATCATTCTTCATTGCCTCCAGCAGCCTCTTAGGATGGAAGGATAATAAGTTCTCTTGATCTGGGAATGTAGATACTTCACGACACTATACAATTACAGATGAATGACAGGTCACATCCAAATGAACCAGAATACCAGCTTTCTCTTTGTCTGTCTTATGGCAAATTTAACACATGCTCATCTCTCACCTGCCTTTCTGGGATGCAGCAATACATGCTTGTAATGTCACTACCTCTTGAAAGAGAGGCAGGTACGTAGGGGCAGAATTGAGGTTGTGAATATTCTAAATGAGTACATATCTACCAGCATAAGCAAATAGACGAAGTACTGGGCAGAGTTTGGGGAGATTGAGTTGTTTGCTGGCAGAGCTCCTAACCAGCTCTATGAGTTCTGATAAATCATTTATCCTGTTGGTTGTTTACTAAGTTGAGATACAGAGGTATGTATGGAAATATATGGATTCATATATGTTGCAGCTGCCTGACAAAAATACAATTTCTTATAGTAGTATATGTCTGTTTACATTTATACATATTATAAGCATGTGACATATTTGTATATCACCTATATTTCTTATAGTACCTTTGTGTGCTGGAAACCAAGTCCTCAGGTATAATGTACGGTACAAGATACACTAGTACAGGATACTGCCTACTGCTGCATTTGAGTAAATTCTAAGACCACATGTTCTCAGAGCTTGAGGGGGGAAGATAAAGAATTTTTCTGAGAATCTACTTGAAGCTACTTTTCGGCATCAGCAATAGGCATTTTTTTACTCCTGTTTCTCACTGACAGTAACAAGGAATGCAGCTCCCTCTGAGGAATCTCACTTACTTTGAATTGAAACTGAACCAACTTGTGTGGGTGTATGTGTAAGTGTGGATGTGTGCCCCTGCATGCAAGCTTGTGTCTATAGAAATAAATGGAGTGTATATGATCCATGAATTTTGTTCCCAGAATGAACAACTGCATTTCCTGTTGGCCACTGCGACATTTCCAAAGAGAAGTAGAACTTTGCTTGGCTTCTCAGATATTTTGGATTCTTGCTGTTTCTCTTCACTGGTACAGTTGAGGGTTGACTTTATTTGAAGATGTATGCATTATTCACCCAGGGTCTCTGTAGAGACTCATTCTCTGCCTTAGAAGACACATCAACAAACAGACGGTTATAACCGCCACTGCGTTACTGGGCTGAAAGACTGTAAATTGGACCGTTTTGTTCTCTTTGCAACAAGGAGTTCTTTCGACAGGAAGCTTCGATGCTCTTCATGCAAGCACATGGTCAACTTTGTTGCCCACCACCAGCCAAAGTACAGCTCACTTGAGACAACTCAAATGGCCAGTTTCCAGATGGAGATTTGACTCGTTGCTGATAAGTGTGAAGGTTTTTAACAGATTTACCTTGAGGCTTCTTATCCACCTAACTCATAGGAATATCACATCCCCATCCCGTTATTATCTTGTGGACATTTGGATATATTGTAGTGATAAAAAAAACAGAAAAGAGGTCCTCTCTGCTGTGGGAATGCCAAAAGATAAGTGTGGAACTTCTTCGTTTCTGTCTTGAAAAGAATGTTAAGGCTTTGCGTCTGTCCAGTGACCATGTTAATCAGCAATGTCAGTGATGAGAAAGGGATAGCAGTGTGATCGTTGTGCATGCTGCTGTGCATAGACCTTAGGCTTTGCATCCAGAATTCATCAAGTCATCTTAGACTTTCCATGGTGGTCTCAGAAAAACCATCTCAGCCTTCTGTGTCTATCTTCACCTTTATAGTGACAGTGTCCACCTAGAGTGCTTTGGTTTTTATCTCTTGAACCACCCAATGTATGTTACCCATATGAATAGTAGCTTATGCATTGGAGTGAAATATGAATTCTCATTGCTCCTTTAATTAATCATTAACACCTACCTCTTGCCTTCAGGCCAATGAAGTTGCTAAAACTCAGCTCATATATCTGTCAATGTTAAGTTCATTGGTTTCCCAGGGTTTACCAGGTTGTTCTCCAAGTGCCTGTAAACTATCTCTTTAAGGTGTTTACTACAGTTTTCCTCAGTGCCCCTGCAATTTAATGGATGTGTATTCTGGGAGCCATGCTTTTTAAATGCTTCAAAATTAATGTCTCTACTACTGCCTTGATCACAAAACGTCACTCTCATTCTGTCATTCCATAGCTATCCTGGGACCACATTCAAGTAGTTACTTAACATGACACACACCCCGAAGAGCTTCTAATTCATTGATCCACTTCTTTCTTACAACAGCCTTCCCTTATCTCCCATCCCCCACCCACAGAGTGGCACTGCGCTAATGGAAGAGCCTGAATTTAAACTCATGACATAGCCTACCTGAAAAGGTCATTGGAGGTCCTTAAATGAGAAGGAGGAGAGTGACAGCTGATGTCTAAGACAGGATGGAGAGTGGGGAAGGGGACAGGGTTGGTGGTGGTTCTAGATTAAAAAGTAGCATCCTAGGAGCGCTTAGACTGGCTGTCATGTGTCTATTTCGCTTTTGCAGAATTTAAGTATGGAGGTAGGAATGACAGTCTGATCCTGCCTTAGCTTTCTTCATTAGATCTTGGAATAGACTAGGAAAGAGCCCAAGTAGAGCTATGTCCAAGGTAAAGTGCACTGGCTGATTAAAAAGTCTATGTAGAGCCGGGCGGTGGTGGCGCACGCACTTAATCCCAGCACTTGGGAGGCAGAGGCAGGTGGATTTCTGAGTTTGAGGCCAGCCTGGTCTACAGAGTGAGTTCCAGGACAGCCAGGGCTATACAGAGAAACCCTGTCTCAAAAAAACAAAAAACAAACAAACAAAAAAAAAGTCTATGTAGGTTTCACATTGAATTTGTGGATTTTAGGTCCTAGCTAAGAGGACTGGGGAGATAGTTCAGTTGGTAAATGCTTTCTGTGCAAGCAGGAAGACCCAAATTTGATCCTAAGAACACATGTAGAAAAGTTGATCATGACAGTAAGCCCAATGCTAAGAAAGTAGGCAGATAGGACTCCTTGGGAGTCCTTGGCCTGCAGCTTTTAGCTTCTGTGACCTCCAAGCCAATGAGAGACATTACCTCAGAAACTAAGGTGGATAGCACATGAGAAACAAACCATAAGGTTGACCTGTGGCTTTCAGTCATACACACACACACACACACACACACACACACACACACACACACACACACAGAGTAAATGAACATGGGGCATAGAAAGGTCTAGTTTTGGCCGCTCAGTGAATTTCTCTAGAGATAATCACACTCTTAAGCTGAAATGCAAAAAGTATACCACTGAGGGATTCTCAGAGATGGATTTGCCATCATCAAATAAGGTAATTTGTGACCTGGGAAGGAGTTTGGGGCAGAGGAAACAGTGTGTAACAAAGCAAGGGGAGATACAAGCATGTGGAATGTTCAGGATATGTTAAGAGGTTAGTATGATTATAATATAAATTCCAATGGAGCCAGTTTGATGGAGACAGAATTTTTCTCCCCATAGGTCCTGTTGTGCAGTGACAGGAGTGAGGACATCAAGGAGATTGGAGCACCTATTTCTATGGCTGGACAAAAGCCTTAGAGCAGGAGAATTCCCCTCATTATGCCATGACATCTCTAAAACATTGGACTCTTTAGAGGCCCATTATCTCCCCCCCCCCCCGCATAAGAAAAGCAGATGCAAACATGGTCACTTGGATAAAATAAGATTTAGAATTTTTTTATAACAGAAGAGATGGTGCTGTCATAAAAGCCTCTGTCCCATAGGCAACATTTTCTATTAACAGTGGAAGATTTAACAGATGTCCATTATCTGGGAATGGGATTTGTTCTGATAATGGCCAGACAATGAGTTCCAGACACAGTTTGTAATCCAGAGTCTCCTTTATTCTTGGACGGAGCATATAAATCAAGTTTGACGTTTATGTGACACCTGGACACATCATAACTTGTTAACGGAGACTTTTTTCTACAAGTCTTTTATTTTCAATATAGAATTCAGCTGAGCCACAGTCCACTACCCTGACTTCCCTCCACAGTCATGGCCACCATATTACAATGACATTTCAAGTCATAGGATCTAACCATCACAGAATTATAACTGCAAACTACAAAGGAAATCTGCTCCTTATGGCAGCTGCCAGTGCCAAATTTGCCCCTCCTGCTGATCCTTCCAATCTGAAGTCCCTTATCCCAGTGTTTCTGACATTCCTGGATTATCTCTAGACCCAAGGTAACTTGACCTGCACATGGATGTGGTGATGGCCAGCACTTCCCCAGTCTCGTCTTGGGCCTGTGAGAAGGAGTTTTATAGCAGTGATACAGAGTTAATATCTGCACGTAAGATTTCATTGGCCTGCCCCATTCTCTTGCTTTCCTGCTCCTTTTTGTTTATCTAAGCTTCCTGAAGACCATTGTGTTTGCTCGCAGAAGGTCTTAGCCTGTGGGTCATGTTCCCTTGGGTGTCATAGATCAGATAGCCTGCATGTCTGATATTCATAGCAGTAGCAAAATTACAGTTATGAAGTAGCAACAAAATAATTTATTGTTGGGGGTTATCATAACATAAGGAACTGTATTAAAAGACTTTCAGCATTAGGAAGGTTGAGAACCACTGGCTTAGGGGCTTTTCATGCTGGACACAGCCACAGCTCATATCATCTAAAATCACTGAGCTCTGATCTCAGCTCATCTTTCTTAACCTCCTGTTCCATCTGCCTTGATCTCTAGGGATTTGATCTGGGCTTATTTTTCTATGTCTGTCCAGATAGACTTACACAAATCAAATTTGTTTGGCTCGTTTTCAGGATTAACCTCTGCTTTCATTTTTTTGTTTGTTTGTTTTTGTTTTTTTGTTTTTTGGTTTTTTTTGTCTAGGGTTCAAGTTTTCCTTGGATGCTATAGCTCATATATGGTCAGATTGGGTTTCCTCACTATAGTCTCTTATGTCTGTGCCCAGACCCTGTCTTCTCCAGTGGGGCGCTATTTTAAGACAATCCCTCTAACCACACAGTGGAGAAGGGAAGTGATTATTTTCTTAGACTCTAGGTACCGCTTGCATTGAAGGAGAGATGCAGCCTGTATTTTTCAGAGGGCATCAATTGAAGCCCCTTCTTCCAGCCTCTTTATATTGTTAGTCAGCTCCATCCAAATCAAGACATTATCAATGGATTGACAAACTCTAGCAGGTGTCAAGAAGTCTTGACTTCTATGCTTTGGAAAGTTAAATAGTCTTACAAAGAAATCACTAATTCACAGAAAATAATAACAGGTCATCCTCATGGGAGAAAGAGGCTCTATCAGTCAGAGAAGGCCTTCTGGTGGTGGTGGGGGGCATCTGTGTATGACAAGCTACATGATCACCAGGACATCAGGACATTAAGACCTAGAAGTTGCTGGACATAACCAGGGCCAGAACTAGGAAAAGAGGTGTGTGAAGACCATGTCATTGAGATGAAGCAGCTTTATGGTCTAACATTGAAGCCCGTCAGATGTCAGGTTAGAAGAGGGAGCCTGAGCCTAATCGTGGAAGGCATCGATGTGTGGAGCAAAAGGAAAAAGCTTTCAGGAATGCATAGGTTAGACTGTTTTTCCTCAAAGTTCTTGAGGAAACAATTTAAAGGGTAAAGGACTTTTTCAGGACTGACCGCTTTGGAGCTGTCACTTGAGGGTCACACTGATCAATCACATTGATGCCTATAAGAGACAGAATATCTGTCTCTATATGGTAGCAAAAGCATGTACCTCGTGGTTGCCAGGAAGGAGAAAATGATATAGGCTATGCAGAATACACTCTCTACCCAATCCTAGTTAGCTTTGTCAACTTGACACAGCTTATAGTCATCTAAGAGGAAAATCTCTACTGAAAAATTGCCTTGATTAGATTGACCCATGCATTATGACTGGTCTTTGCTACTTTGTGGGTTCTTCTTTTTCCCATTTTTTATCCCCCTCCCCCGGTTTCTCCTCTTATCACTAGATAGGAAAAAAAGGAGAGAGAGGAGAGAGATAGAAAGATAGATTCCCCCCCAATCTCATTTCTTTCCTTTTGTTTCTTCTTTGAGCATGACGACTAACAGGCCACAACCAACCTCCCTAAATGATCAAGAACTACTCACCTTACCTCCCAGGGCCCTAGCATGTATATACCCTTTGAAAAACTCTCAGAATTCCAAACAACACAACTGCAGAAACTATCTGCTGCTGGCAAAACCACACCTTTGCTACAGCATGAGGCAAATCATAGTCAGCTGCCATGAACAATTTGAAGCAGCCCCATATCCTTACAACTGAGATTAAAATGAAAACATATTCTTATAATATTTCTGTGTTTCTTAAAGAACCTAAAATTCCAGAATCATCACTACCCACGAACCATGTCTATGGGGAATTGTCTTGATTATTAATTGACACAGGAAGGCCCAACCATCTATGGGCAACACCATCCATACCTAGGCAGGTTGCCATGGATTATATAAAAAAGTTAGCTAAGCATGAACCTGTGTGTGAGCTAGCTAGAGATAGAGATAGCAAAGGGCATTTCTTTTTTTTTTATGATTAAAATATATTTTTATTAGATATTTTCTTTATTTACATGTAAATTTCTCCTTTCCCAGTTTCCCTTCCAAAACAAACAAACAAACAAACAAACAAAAACAACAAGAACAAACCCCTGTTGCCTCCCCTCTCCCCATGCCTGCCACCCCACCATCTCCCACTTATTGGCCCTGGCATTCCCCTACTCTGGGGCACAAAACCTAGCAAAGAGCATTTCTTTATGGTTTCTGTTTCAGGTTCATGCCTCGTGTCGCTTCTTCCCTGACTTTCCTCAATGGTGGACTGTGGTCAGGAAGTGGAAGCAACTTTCTTCTCCTAAGTTGCTTTTGGACATGTTATTTTATCACAGCAACAAAATAAAAGTAGAACACCATCCAAGCTGCTTCCTTGGTGACAAAGATCCTCGGGCTAAGCCACAGCTCTTGACTTCTCCAGATATTCCCTCAAATACTGCTGTTCATCGGTATCGCCTATTCAATACATGAGACCATGGAAGACATTTTAGACTTAAATAATAACAGTAAGGCTCTTTACAATGTGAGGGAATTGGTCCTATAGAAAACTTGTTCACCAGCTGTGCCACCTAGAACAAAGTTTGAACTTGTGAGAGCCAGTCCCTCACTTTAAGTGGGAGGCAATGACCTTGACCTCTGTCCGGCCATCTTGAGGTTAGACACAAATGAGAAGATACTGAGTAGGTAGCCCATGCATCATCCACATATGGTTGCCCCATGGTGGCCATAGTATAGAATGGCTGAACAGGAAGCCTAGACTCAATGCTATGGAACTAGGTTGAAGAGCTTGAGGTCAGGTTGGTGAGAGAAGCTGAACTCACTTCAACTTTGAAAATTTGGTAAGAATTCATAAACAAAAAACCCCAGATGTCTTCCTGGCAGTCCACCCTCCAACAACACACATCCAACCACTGCCTTCTCAGAGACTGTGCTAGTGATAGGGTAATCCACTGGCTAGCCTCCAGATTTTGATGGAGAAGGGATGTCCTAGAAACCATGAGTGCATGCCTGGTCTGTGTAAGACAGCCAGAGAAGCCGAGAACATTCCATATTCCAAATCTGTTTACAGTTTGAAGATATGTTAAGAATGTTTATGGTGACTTGCTGGTTTCTCTATGGAAAGAAAAATCATTTCTTGACAGTTTGGTGCCAAAATGCTTAGAGCATGGGCCATGTACCATCCCAGGCTCTCCAGAGCTCCACAGAGCCACACACAAAGCCACCGAAATCAACACAAACTGAACAATGTCCCATTAGGAATTCTATTGATGATGTGCTTAAAAGTTATGTTGTATTTTAAAGTTTTATTATGAATGGGGACAATGGTCTCTTGTGTTCACCTTTATTACCTTTATCATAAAATACTGCAATTTCCATTGGTTGTGCCTAATTCTCCCCATTCATCTTAAAGTTCCCAGGCCCTAGTCAATGCCCAGAGCACAGTGTACAGTAATATTTGTTGAATAAACAAAAATAATTATGAGATCAACTATGCCTTAAAAATCACACAGAAAAGTTTACAGATGGTGAATCTGGGCTTCCCCTCCAGTGACTGTATTGATAGCATCCTCAGGTCTGACCACAAAGCAGTCTTCCAAGATTTAGGATGTGGATTGGGTGGGCTGCAGCTCTTGAGAGCACAGTGGGACTCAAACCTCCTGAGCCTGTTTGCAGAAGTTTAGAGCTCAGATGCTGCCTGGCTGTTCAAGTGACTGCTGAATTGACCCAGTCCTCACAAGGGAGTCCATTTTGCCAAGCTGGAGTCCTTGTAGGATACACACACTTCTTGATGATGGTATACTTGGTAGTCAGTGGAATAGTGGGAGGTGTCAGGGTTATGGAGCAGAGTCCTTCCTTGTGAATGTCAGTGAATTTAGGCCTTTTTCTGGAGACAGGAGTTTGGCCCCCTTTCATCCTTTGTATCTTCTCCTCACCCCCCCCTGATTTTCAATTTCTACAATGAGATGAACCAGCAGGGGATGGATTATCTTGACAAGGTACATAGATGCTGGTGCCAGAACCTTTAGACCAAGAGCAAAAATGAACCTTTCTTCTTTATAAATCATAAATCAGATATTTTATTATAGCAAGAAAAGGATACAAGGAAGTAGAGGGAAAGGACATACACATTTTATTCTGGGCATGGCAGAGAACACTGACCCATCTGTGTCAGGAAGCTGGTGCTCAGTTGCCACATATACTCCCTATCTAACTCCCATTCCTTATCTTCAAACAGTGGCCATAGAGGGAGGCATTGTCTTGCCTAGGATTGCAACTGAGAGTAATACCATGTGCTCCAGGATAACAGGATCTGCAGCACTTCAGCAGAAATTGTTTCACAGATAGCAGTGTCCTGGGAGCCAGAGGACCTTTTCATAGAATGCCAACTTTCTAGGCTAATTCCTATGGCAGCACACAAGCTCAAAAACTATCATGTAGTATGTGGTTTGTGGGTAGGGAGAGTTTATGCATGTGTACCCTCCTCCCGCCCTCACACCAAGCAGTCCTGCAGGAATCCATCAATCCCCATCATAGCCCTTCTAGCTTGGATGTCTGGCCTCATCCTGGACTGGTAATAAGGCACTGGTTGGATGGTAGATACCATAGCCAGCACAGGGTCTTTCTTCCTGAATACCCTAGCTAGGAATGGAAACTGGGTGGCAGGATGCTGCCTGACTTTTCCAGAGGCAACCAGACCCCCATACTTTCCTGCAATATCTGCAGGCTATCTGGACTCTCGTAAGGCTAATACTACCTAAAAATTTAAAATGGGAACTACAGGTCAAGAGTTTGAAAGAATGAGAGTAAGAAGGAGAAGGGGAAGGAGGAAAGAGAGGGAGAGGGAGGGAGAAGAAGAAGGAGGGAGAGGGAGAGAGGCTTTAGACTCAATTGTCTCTCTATCTGGCTTCCCAGCCCCTCCTCAGTTGAAGACTGAGCCAATGTCCCCTTCATCTCTCCCAAGCTAGATTTCTTGGGTCGTACAGATTGAGTCTAAGTGAACACAAATCAACAAATAAATCCCTAAGTCTGTTTACAGTTGAGTCAGTGATAATTGTCGCAGTACATGATGACACAAGGTAGGTCAGCCAAGAGAGCTGGACTCCATGCCCACTGTGATCTGAAGGTGTCTGCGCTGCTCTTGCCACTCAGGCTTCCCTTTAACCTCTCCTGACCCCTTGCCTTTCCTGCTTCTCTGTCGTTGAACAGTAAAGTCAGGCTCACAGGATCCATCTGTGCCTTGCATCTTTTACTCTTTACTGTTGACTCTCACTGCTTCCAGTGACTGGACTGGCTGGGGAAGATGATTCTGCCTTAGTGCCCTCTGCTATCCATAGATCTCATCCTATTAATGGGGTAGGGGGAACTCATGGTACTCTTCCTCTCTCGCTCTCCAGGGAGAAGCATCTTCCAACGAGCAGGGCATAGGATGATTCCAGTGGCACAGATGGGCATGGCTCATTTAGAGCCACATGCTTATTTCACTGTGTGATAAAATGAATGTGTTATGTGATGAACTAGTTATGTCCAGTCTATCAGATAAAGCCAATAGAGAGGGCTCATTCAAATGAAATAAACAATAATAACAAGGCATAGAAAATATAAGATACTGGGTGTATCCAGGCAGGTCAAGAACTTGAGAATAAAAATATGGGGGCGAAATTGCTGGAGCCATACTTTGTGGAATCCAAAGTAGAGAAATCTTAGGTCTCCGAGGATGTAGCTTCTGAAATCAATGAGAAACAAAGACTTCCACTCATTGATAGATCTGCAATTCTAGTTTTAGCCACCAAGATTCCTAGTGTAAGAGTAACACCAAACCCAAGCTCATGCCAAGGTAGAGCATGTGCTGGGTGAGCTTGGCGGCCAGCCCCTCCCACTACAGCCCCTTCTTTCAGAGATGATGCTGTAGGGAGTTGGGTGACTGTCCTTGCCTGAGGGAACAGACCTGGGAGGAGGCAGGACCCTGCTTCAAACCTATCTGCTTGCCTTCAGAGACTATGTTTTTTTTTTTTTCTTTCACTTTCCTAGCGGGGCTGTGGAGTATCTTCAAACGACAAAATCTATGACTTGAATTAAGGGTATTTTAATTTCTCTCCATGCCCTTTGAAAAATAAAATTGACCTTCTGTTTTCCCCAGGCTGGCAGATTCCTTTAAACTCTCACGGGCATTTTAATTAGCATCAATTCTGTGTATTCAAGAAAATGAATTTTTGTTTCAAACAGTTTGGAAAGCCTCTGTGAGGAAGAATAGAAAAGAAAATTAGCAAATGAAATGTTTGGCATCCAGAACTCTTTTTAACTTAAAATTGCAACATCATAAGTGACTCAATTAAGCAGCTAGAGAGTTGTGTACTGTTAATACTGTGTGCTTTAGTCCAGCATGGCAGATAAATGCTGAAAAAGAAAAAAAGCAGAAAAAAGCCCTCCTGGGTGTTGATGCCCCTGACTTACAATGTCAGGCCGCTTTCTTTAATATGGAAATTGGCAGTTTTCTAAAGTCTTGGAATGCGCTGTCTTCACCCCCTTTGTGACAGGTGTCATCTGGATTATTCTACAACAATAACTTTTCTGAGTGACTCTGCCATATAGTTACTGTTCAGTGACACCTAGGACCCCTCAGTCCTTCCCATGAGCAGCAGAAGTCACACTGTCCATTTAAGGTCTTGAAATGATGATGTTATAGCTTATATAGCTGATAAAACCTTAAGCAGATTTTATTGACTTCATTATGAGGGGTCACCAGTATCCTCAACCCTCCTGATAGATATTTACAAGCAAAATGTCTCAGTCTCTTATTGACTCATTTGGTTGTCCTCCCAATATCAGAACAAAATCAGTATATTACGGGTATCTAGGAGTTGAGGGCAGTCGCAATGAACAGACTATTAAGAAGGTTGTAGATTGAGCAAATGTGGAGTGTGGGTTTTTATTCTGAAATGTCTCCCTAAATTCTGCCCATGTGAAGCTGTCAGTGCTGTGTCCCTGTTTTGATATTTGAGATTGTTTGGCCATATTCCTCGTTGCTCTTATGCCAGACATCCAAAGTTAAAAGTTTTGTAGTTATATATATTTCCATTTAGCAGAGACATTGCCAGTGGATGTTTCGCATAAGAGAATATGGTGCTGTCAGTGGAGAAGTGGAGGCTTCCATTGGCTGTCACGATTCTACTAAGGTGAGCTAATAGGGCGTGAGAAACAGGCATCCCCCACTCAAGCCTCTCATCAGCATCAGAACTTGCCATTGAGGTAATACTATCCCATGTTGGGTACAAATACCTCCACCTCTCAGATTGTGTGGAGATTTGAGTCTTTCTCCTGACCATGAGTGCTGGTCAGTGCACTAAATTTCTGCATGAAATGGGGGCGGGGGGGAGAGGTGGGAGAGGGAGAATGGGGGAGTAAGAGGAAGAGGGAGAGGGAGAGGAAGAGAAGGGAAAGAACTGATGATTAGAAATGAATGCTCAGGCGTTTGAACCATGTTAGTGATCAGCGACAAACATCTGTGTCTTTTTAGTGCTATGCATTTTCCAAGGACAGTGACAGCCATTCCAAAACCCGTAAATGAACTCCAGGACTTGGATGCAATTGAGTGGCAAGCTGGCCCCTACCCTGTGGGCTGTTTGCAGTAGGCTCTTGTGTCTAATGGTTGTGCAGTTGTGTGGAGCTGCTCTCCTAGGAGATAAAGCAAAATTCATAGGAGAGGAAATCTGAGGACACTGGATGATGTAGTCAGCCTCTTGGAAGACAGAAGTGCCTCTCTCAAACGAAAGATTTTCACAAAGTAATCTGATTTCACCATAGAACTGCAGAGCCCAGGCTCTAGCTCTCTGCTTCATCATCTCCGTGCCTTTTGCTCCTGAATCTAATTTTCTCTTCAGTGTCCGGTGGTTCATGAGGTCCCCAGATCCCCAAACAGCTCAGAACATAATGACTACTACTACTTCTAGCCTTTTTTCTTCCTTATGCGAGCCAACACTGTCTAGTAAAGTCTGTTCCTCCAGGATGACTCTGGTGATGCCATTGATGGTAATGGCTTGTAATACTTTACAGGTCCCAGGAGATTCAGTGATCTATTAGGACAAATGCCATGGCTGGAAAAGATGGTAGGCTCTGTTGCACTAGTGGTAGGAGGGTGGGGAGAGCTTGGGCAGAAACTTACTGGTCCTCTGCACCTTAGTTGTCTGGCTGAACTCCACTGCTTGTGGCTACAGCTTGTCATAGTTGTGCAGGGGACATTTCCAAGGTGATGAGTCAAAACTGTGTCAGCTAGAAGCATTCTCTGGCCAGGGACATTGGTGCTGATAGAGGTCCTTTCAGAATCTCCTTTGAAAAGACCCAAAGCTAGATTTGGCCCACTGAGGAAGCCTGACCATAGCCCAGGGCTCTTGCTTCAGAGTTGGTCTTGCTCTAACTTACATCCAGTCTGGGTCTGGGTTCTTAGTGTGACCAAGGAGGCTCTACTGGGAGAAGAAAAGCCAAGACGAGTATTTTCTCATTCCTCTCAGCCTTGAGATTCTGTTTAAAGAAGCATCCAATGAGAAAGGTTCTGGGAGGGTGGGAGTCCCATAGTCAGAGTAGAATTCGGTCCTTACAGGGCCTTGAACTCTGAGTAGGCTAATTACTGGTAGGCAGGTATAGAGTAACTCTTCTCACTGAGCCTCAGTTTCTCATCTGGGGAGAAATCAAGGACTCACTGGGCTTTCAGGCTCCTTCCACTCCAGCATTAGGTACAACATCATGAGATTACTGCTTTCAGCGAGTGGATACTTTTTGAGTTCTTAAATGTGCCCAGACTTTACCTATATTTCCTAAAATAATATCAATTTATCATGACTTTTAATAAGTGATGATAATAAACCTCAGAAGATTTGGATGACTTACCAAAGAAGTCCCGGGGCTGAGGCACCAGGGTTGTCTCTAACTCAGTGGTCCCAGTTTCTGCATCTCTCTGCCCATGTTTGGTCTAGAGGAGTAGAGTGGCCTCCTGAATTGGGCTTTTTATTCTTTACTGAAGCATCCACAGCTTTACTTAGCCTACTCCTTTCTTCTCTTCCTTCTCTTCTTCTTCTTCCTCCTCCACATTATCACCATCAGCAGCAGCTGCAGCAGCATGGTCATGAAGCTAATAACCATGAAGCTAATAGCTTTCAGCTGTTCCCACGTGTCCTTGGATACCTTACAATCAAGTTGAAGGCACAGGGATCTGAGGAGTTGGCTCGGTGAGGAAAAGCGCTAACTAGCTGGATAGGTATGACCATCTGTCATGACTCTTACATCTTGGGTCAGAAGACCTAACTGGGGCAGCAGTTGAGAACATGAAGAAAGAACAGATACACATGCATGCATTCATAAAAGCTGAGGTCAAGTGAGTTGGACACACTCTGACAGAGCCATGACAAGCATCTGACAGCTTGACACTTCCCTCTGGATATTTATCATGTACAGTACAGGGAGAGGGGTTAACCATTAAGTAGTCTTGGTAGGAAGTTCCTGTTGATGATCAGTCTTAGCCTGTAAACACCAAGGAAAAGGAAACTGTAATTTTTGCATACATTCGTCAACCCTTCTCATACATACTTGGGTCAGAGGAAGAATAGTTTTCCAATTCTGAGCCTGATGTCTATGGGGAAAGACTTTATCAATTACCCATAGATCTAGATCTGGGGCCTTGGGCCTGGGTGGGTCATGTCAAACAATGCACATTCACTAAGATCGTCACTTGCTTCTTACACATACTTGAATTTAAGTCTACAAAACCTATGTGGAAAACAGACACATAAGCATGATTGTCTGTAATTCAGTGGTTCTGTGGGGAGATGGGAGGTAGAAACAGGGCAAACACTGACTAGGTTTCCTGTTTTTTTCAGTAGCAAAACAAACACCAGGAATCTTAAACAACATAGAAAGAGAGGACCAATCCACAAGGTTGTCTGTTGACCTTCACACCTGTGTGTGACATGTGCATACCCGTATTCACACACATGAATGCACTTATGTGTGTGTGTGCACGCACAGACGATGTTCAGATAAGGCATAATAAGACGGATATTCATATAACACCATATAATTTATTCAGATGCATACATAGTTGTGTGTCAAACCTTTCATACTTATAAACTACACATGCCGAGAGAGCCAGAGAACTCACATACGCTCCCCGTTTCTTGTCTATCCTTGGCTACGGTGCAGTTATAGGGGTGGAGGGTGCTGGTGTTAAAACCTACAGATGGGATCCATGGGATAATTTGTAGAGTTGTGCATTTTTATTGTCACAGGTGGTTGAGGCTTTTCAGGACGTGACTTAAGATCAGGAGATAAATAATGCAATTATTTCCCCAAAATGCAAGACGGGCAGCTTTGATCACACTGGATATGAGTCCTCATATTTTTCCTCCCTGTCAGAAATAACAATGAAACTTTATTTCCTGGTGTTCCTCTCAGAGAAATGAATTTCTTAAATGCTTAGCACAATGCAGTGATATAAGACATTGGAGAGACTACTCCTGAAAACAGCCCTGGGGAGATAATAGAAGCTGAAATACATTTGTCTGTTCAGCATACCAGCCAATAATGGTGAGGGTGTCAGGAGAGAAAACAGCAACCAGGAGGTGCTTTATCGTGTATGTGTGCGGAGCTAGCTGGGAGGGGTCGGGAGTGTTGTGGAGCAGAACACGTTATGTAGGGCAGCTCAGGTGCACACCCACTTCTGGGGATGCCTGGGTACCTACTTGTACAGGTTCTTGTCAGTTTTACCACTCTGCCAGGCCTGCCACGATTCAGTAGTTATTTTCTTACAACTTCTGAGGAGATGGTACAATCTCCAAAGTTAGAGTAAGCCTTTCCACATCATTAAATTTTAACATTTCACATTTCCAAGTATTTGGCTACTAACACAGCATTACTTTTAATGAGAAATCTCAAAGCTGATTTCTCACCAGCTGTCACTGTTGAATTGTTTGACGTTAAATCCTTCAGCAAGACTGAGGGAGAGGGAGAAAGCAATAAAGTGACATTAATGACTTAATCAAAATATGTTTGCTTGGAAATGTATAGACACTGAATATTTACTATTTTGAAGGCAGTAAAACTTTTTTTTTTGCTACAGACTTTATTTATTTCCCTGACTAGAGGCAATTACTAAATACTCAAAACATGTAATTCTACCTAAATATAGTTCGCAATTTTATATTAGACATGAAATCCCTCGTCTTCCTCCCATCTGGATGCCAAATATGCCCCCCACGGGCTCTGAATTACTGAGCTATAGACTTTGTGCTCCTAAAAGTATTGATAACTAGCTTTATTTTATATTCACATATTACTAATTTGAGTGCCCCTTAGCAACAGATGTAAGAGTAAGAATTTGCTGGACTGTCATCAACTGGAACAGGAGACCTATCCAGGAGGAAACCACAGGACCACACAGTTAATGATGACATTACATCTGATCTGATGAGAGTTACAGTGAAGGACATGGAGCCTGGTGATGGGTATGCTAATGCCATAAACCAAAAACAGACACTTGAATGTGCTGATCTACATGTGACCAGGCAGTCTTACCCAGTTGCAACTTTTTCTCCTGGAGTTGATTTTTTGTTTGTTTTTGGTTTTTTGTTTGTTTGTTTGTTTTTTGTTTTTTGTTTTTCGAGACAGGTTTTTTCTATATATCCCTATCTGTCCTGGAACTCACTCTGTAGACTAGGCTGGCCTCGAACTTAGAAATCTACCTGCCTCTGCCTCCCATGTGCTGGGATTAAAGGCATGTGCCACAACTGCTCGGCTTGCAGTTGATTTTAAAATAAAGCAAATGGCAAAGACTGGTTGGTGGCTCTCACAGGATTCCTCTAAGAGTCTAACTACATTAAATTTTAGGGTTACTACAGAAAATTAGCATAGATGAGATGACTATGGTAACTCTGCGGGACAAGCTTTCCTGTCCTAAATTAACTGATATCTCCAGGCATCCCTTGTCTTGTGGTCATTGCTACTCCAGTCCCTGCCTCTATCTTCATATGGTGCTTTCCTTTACCATTTACGTCTCTTCCTAATGTATCCCCTGTAAGGACATTGATATTACATTTAGGGTCCATCTGGACAATGTCAGGTGATGGACAAACCTTTGGAAGAACTACCAGTCAGGTCACTACATGCCCCAAACCACTGCTGCCATCCCCTTGTCCTGAAGTGGGTTACACCACAGCTTCTGTTTTTAAATGGGTGACGTCTGCTACAGAATTTCTCTCTCCAGAGCGTTGCAGGCTCAGCTAGAGCTGGCATACCATAAGAGGCAGAGGCAGGCTTAGGGGACTGTGTTAGTTTCTGTTGCTCAGCTTCTGGGTAGGCCTGGGAGGATATGGTTCTGAAGTTGTAGCACACTGCCCTTATAACCTTGTTTCTCTGCCAAAGGATGATCAGAAATTGCAAAAGCATGTTTACTGTTGGCAGTGTTGTATCCACATGGTAGGGGGAGGCTGTGAGGCTTGCAGTTCTACTGTAGTGGAAACATGCTACGTGAGGAGGATGCTGTAGGGTTGGTTATAGCACACCCCAGAGTCTAAAGTGACGTCCAGTGGTACCAGTGCTCATGTAGGAGTGCATGGTCACCCTTCTACTCTCTTGTGTCCTGTCATGGTCCTAAACAGGAGACTTTTATGATGCCCTTCCTGGTCAGGATGTGTGACTGCAGACCCTTGTGGATGGCCAAAGGAAAGTGAGGTGGTGGGGAGCTTCTGAGGAAAAGACTAGCTGGGACCCTCAGGTCAAACTCAGCTTTACTAATATCCAGGACCAGTCATTATTCTCTTTTAACCATCCTGTTACTAGGACTTTTATAAGAATCACATGAAGTCATATTTCTGCTGTTCAGTAGCCACTTACTCTTTTATCTTGAGTTCCTGTTCATTCCTTCCCTCTGTGACTCCCTTCCATACCAGTGGACTATGTGTCCTTAAGCTGACTGAAGACTTACCCCTACTTACTATTTTATCAATTAGTCACCAGACCAACAACACTGGTGTTAATTTTGGATATCCCTGCATGTGCTAAGCTGCTCTAATGCACCAGTGTACATTCACGCTGGGAGTTTTATATGAATCCCCTGGTAATTCAGAAACTGTCACACACTAGCAGTCATAAGTCTGGTCTGACCCTTTTCTACATTGAATAATCTTAAAATGCCTATCAAGTTACTGTATTTTCTTTGTGTGTCAGAATCTCCCTCCTTTCTACTAGCTCTTTTCCTTGTGTATTAGTCAGAGCAGATCATGTAGTACTGCATAACAACCACCTCCCCCTCCCCCCCCTCCTCAAATCAAAATTAGAATCGAGTTCTGGCAAAGCTTGCTGTAATTCATTGATTTCTGCAGCAGATCTCTCTAACGTGTGGCTCAGAGATGGAAGCTGATTCCTTCTTATAAGTATGTCATCTTCTGCACATGACAAAGAAGGGGCCAAACTGATAAGAAAGAAACATGTGACTTTAGCTGTCCTAGGCTAGACGTGAGAAAAAGCATGCTTATAGTGCATTAGCTGAAATTACTCCTGTAGCTCAACTCAGACACAAAGAAGGCTGAGCATGGAGCACATGTGGATGCTTGATGAACAGAGTATCCCAGCACTCTTTGGGTATCCAAAGCCTTTCTTATCTAGGGTCACTAGCCCTAAAGGGACTCCCCTGCTGACTACTTAATTCAACCATTGAAAAAAGCCATTTGTCCAGATTTTTACTCCAAACTAGATGGCATATGGCATATAGAAGTTTCTGGCCAGCCAATAGCCTTCCAGCAAACAGCCATCCACCACGGGCCAGCCTTCTCTTCCTGCTGCCTCCATGGAGGGCCTGTTTTAGGAATTTGCCCTTTAAGGAGACCTGTGGGTGGAACTGAAATCCCTAAATAGAAGAACAGCTGTCCCTGATTTGGGGTCAAGGATTATATTGTTCTAAAAATCATTTCAACCATTCAAAGCTCACTGTAATGGCCACAGCTCTCCATTGTGACTGGACAGGCTGTTTCAGGCCTTCAGAACACAGGGGAAGGGGCAGGTTGAAGAGATGTGTTGCAGAGGCATGTGCCTCTGATTTCATGTGGAAACTTTAAATGTCTTAATAACCATTACCTAGCAAGACTTCTCACAAGAAGGAGGTGATTTCTTGATTGGATAATTTAAAAACAAACATTGGACTGAAGGTCAATGTTGTTGTATGTCCTGGATGTGAATGCCTTTGTTATTTCAGATCATTGAGCATGTTGATATTAAGAGGTTGGGAACAGATATCTCTCAGCATCACCCAGGTCTTGGTGGAAGCGAGTTGGAAAGAAAGCTCTTACTGTAGAATTAGAATGTCATTTGGAAAGGTCAAGTAGTCATAGTTGAAGGAGAATTGGATCCACATAGGTTGGAATCAAGTATCCTAAGTCCTAAGTATATTTTGCAATAGGCAATTTACCCAGCCCTTTACATGCTCAGTTTCTTTATCTATCAAATATGGGGATTAATATTGAATTTTATTATAAAAGTTCACAAAAGTAAGAAGATCGTGGAGTTCCTCACCTGCAGAAGAACAACCTCTTGCCCAATACAAGGTGATAGTCAGCTTTCTTGCTCTAACAGCCTCTTTAAGGCTGGCCTCTTCTGGTCTGCTTGGCAATGCCCAGGCTGTCTGAGAAATACTTATAGTTTCTTAGTGTGTGGGGTTCCAGAAACTAGAGGGAATATAGTGGAGAGGTGGTGAGGAAAGGTGAGTCTGTACTCCAGGTAACCCAAGGATTGCTAATTTCTGTCTTACCTTCAGGATAGGTGTTGTTCAAATGTCCAGTCTTAAAAGCTTAATCATCAGTCCATGGCGTTATCAAGACAAGATGAAACCTTTAAGAGAGGAAGCCTACAGGGACTTAGGTTATAGGTGGTGGGGCCTAGGCTCTGTCCTTTTCCCTCTCCATCTCGTCCCATGTTCTCCACTACAAGATAAGCTATTTACTTTTTCTTAATGCTCCCACAATGATGTGCTTCCACAGCTCCCACTGAGTAGCGTCAAAACAATAGGTGTGCCCCATCACACACCAGGGCTTCCAAAATGGGGAGCCCAGCCAAGTCTTTTCTCTCTAGGAGATTATGATCTCCAGAATTTATTACAGTAGCAAACTGCTGATGATTCCACTCTCACATTCTCTGCTGCAGAATAGACTGGATGATGCAGAGCTGTCCTGTGGTGATAGGAGAAGAGACCATGGCACCTCACATCAGGCTTCCTGGGGAGCAGGGTAGCTGTGGTCCACAATTTTCCCCCAGCCTCCCTCATTCACTGCAGTGCCTCTAATCCTGCCATCAAAGACTTCCTGTGGCTTCATTTGGTGAGGGCACATGAATCTTTCCATCGGGTGAATGGACATGGGAGATACTCATTCCTGTATCTTAGGGTCCAGTTGATGACAGCATTCTAGCCGAGCTCTCAGAATCTAGTCACAATGCTTAGAGTTTATTTAAACTGTTTCACAGGCTCAGCTGTACACAAATTGGCAGTGATTTTTTAAAAAGTAGATTTCATAGTCTGATATTTAATATTTAATTTTCTTGTTTCTCATGGAATCTTGAGTGACCATACCCAATGTGACAAGCATTTACAGGGCATTTAAAATATACTCATCCTCAGTGAGTTTCTCAAGGAGTAAGGTTTCTCTAAACCAGTTAGAGGATACTGATGTAAGAGTAACACAAACGTAGAGAATAGCACCCAAGAGTAATTGAAACAGTGTGCCGTTCTGATCTCTAGAGAGAGGAGTGTGATTGATGGAGAAGGTGGAGGAAGTTCGAAAGCTGATTAGAACTTTATCTTCCCTTGTTCTTATCAGAGAACAAGGGAATACCTGCTCACATTAAATGCTGGTGAATTTAGCTAGCATGGTAGGAACTGTATGGTTTTAAACAACTGTTGTCAGCTTGTGCCTTTCACTACCAGGTGGTTAGGGAGGATGTCTCTTTGCCTGATGAACTTCATCATGATAAGGAGTCAAATGGCACCTTCCCAAGGGTGACCTGAAATCTCTCAAAGACAGCTCCCCACTCTGTCCTGATACCTAGCATGAGGCTGGGGTCTGGGGAAGGAGAGAAGTCCCTGATGTGTGCCACTCACACTTTGGGGGAAGGGTGTCACTGTTTACTTCAATCAAGAGCTGACCCCATTGGAAGCTCCAATTTTATCCTCCAAACAAATGTCCCAGGATTCTTTCTCTGCTGCCCACTCAGCCAGAGGGAATTCTCCCTTTCTTGCCTTCTATGCCCCAGCTTCATGGACTAATGAGATGATGGAGAGCTTGAGGCTAGTTTTACAGTTAGACCAAGCATCCCAACACTAGCTCATTCCAAGTGTCTATAGGGTTCTCCCAAGACAAAAAGCTCTTTTTTATTAGATATTAGATATTTTCTTTATTTACATTTCAAATGATATCTCCTCTCCTGGTTACCCCTCCAAAAGCCCTTTTTAAAGGAGGAAAAATCCCTAAACCAAATGAGATAGGAAGACACCGTTGCTGAGAGCCAAAAGAGGGGGGGGGGGAACCATAACCTCAATCCCTAGTGTTTGTATAGAAGAAATTTCATCTCAAGGTAGGGGTCCAAATAGCTTGGAAAGAAGTGTTCTGCTCAAGTCTCATGATGTTTCTACATTTCAATGACTAGTTACAAGTAAAAATTAAGAAAAAAATGAATGAGGTTGGAACCAAGCGTATCCAGAGGTTTATGCCTGTCAGTGGGCTCTCTGAAGATGTAACATCTTTAGATACTACTTTCTCTTTCTTACCTCTGTTACTAAAGTTCCTGACAGGGTATAACATGTCAGACAATGACTATATTTAGGGCAGCTGTTGATGGGACTTCGGAGCCTTCATCTAGGCTCCTGTACCAGGGGTAAACACAGTGTCTGCAATGGTGACATCATATCCCACGCTGCCCCAAAACTCCTGCCCCAGTCATTGGAAGACCATCAGAAGACACACATCTTGGCAGTTTTGCTGTGATTCTTACAGTAATAAGATGGTCTGTATTCCCCTCTGCTGGGCTGCAGACCCTCCTGCCACAATATCTGCATGGACCCAGCTGCTTAGCTTTGTATCCTCTCAAATCTTTAGGAAGTGTCTGGCTGCTCACTCCTAGGCCCTAAGTGTATACTAGCACACTAGAAGACTTCCTCAGAATCATTCATTATTCCTGTGCATCCAGTTTGTTCCCAGATCTGTCCAGGATTGGAAGGTAGGTAGGACAATACTTTCCTAGACCCAAAGGCTAAAATCTGAAACACTTGGCATCTTGCCACATTCAGGGCTTGCCTTTAGTAGTTCCCTGGTATCTCTGATGTCTAGAGAGGGGCCTCTGAGAGAGGTATACCAAGGAATAATGAACTACTGTGTAGTACATATAGGTCCTCCTTTGAAAAGAAGTGAGGCTCAGGTACCTAAGGTAGGGTGGATCCTGAATCCCCTAGTTCTGTATGGGAATCACTCCTTTGTTGGTCTGCATGACCTCATGTGATAGAGGCCTGGTTTTACCTGCAAAGTGTTGTAAAGTCTGTGGCATAGACTGATGGTAGCTAGCCCTTTGTTTCCAAGTATCCTAGCACGCGGCAGGCATTGGGGTGTGTATGGCTCCATCACTATTCTTCCGCAGCCAACACTCTAACCTAAACAATGCACTTCCTAGGTACACAGGCTGTCTGAGTAGCTGGTGATGAAGGTCCAGCTTTGTCCTGGAGAGAGGCTCTCCTAGGTGGCATGTATCTTTCTTAACATTTGCTTTCCCCATGAGCAATTTTAGGAAATTGTCATGGGCAATTCTCTGAGGAAGTGACACACTAGATTGAAGAGGGTGTTTTCTTACTGATTAGTGAGTCCAGCCTTGTGTATAAGTCTTTTTCTGACCTTGGAATTGAGATATTTACTGCTCTATCCTCTTGGAACTATGGGTGAGGTCTTTGTTCCCCCAGCCTCCTGTGTTCCTCCCAATATGCTAGGGGCAAATGTCACCTGCAGATCACAATGCCCATTTCTGCCCAGAATTCTAGATAGTAGCATTCAAGAAGACAACTTTCCAAGATGTCATGAAAGGAGGTGACAGGGTCAGTTATGTCTCATTGAACCACGGTTTCAGGCTGGACAGTGTACAGAATCTAATCCTTTGAGCATAATTTATACAGAATAAATCTTCATAAGAAGAGGATGGCAAAATTTGTTGATAAGTCTTTAGAATTCTGTTATGAAAACCATAATTAAAATCATGAAAGCGTCTCAATTTTATCTTATAGTATCTAACAAAATTGTAACTGCATCTGTGGTCTACTTCTGCTTCTTCAAGGGTTGCAAGTGTTTCTTCAGCACTAGCACCTAGCAGCAGGAGTGGAGACTTGCCTTATGAGTGATTCTTCAGCAAATGACATGTCAACTTGTCTGTCTTCCACTCTCACAACTTTGGGGCACTGATGTTAACGCTTTTTTGTAAAAAAGGTCATAAGAACTATCTTTGGCTGAATGTTGGGACAGACCAAAAACAAAATGCAGTTAAGAGTAATCTTAAGGTCCTTTCTGTGTTAGAATCTGTTCAGGGGACCCCGGGAAACTTCCCCAATAGCATGGTATATTGTAATGGTGTCTTCTTGACAAGTCCCTTTGTCCTTCCCTAGTCCCCCTGATTTCTCTACCAAGGATAGCCTGTCACTTGGACTCCTTGGGATCCTTGGGGCTCCATCTACCTCTTTCATTCTCCCCTGCCCTATTCCAATGCAAGGCATCTCTCTGCCTGAGTCTACTCTCCTCTTTCGATGTTCTGAAGCTTTCATCATTTCAAGAGCAGAGCCTGGTGTCCCTCCAGCTCTGTGATGCCCATAAACAGCACTTGGAAAGAGTCTTAATAGGGTGGCCTCTCAGGGGATGGTTTCTTGCCATATTATACCTAACTGAATTTGAACTTACCTGATCATTTCAGCATAGGACCTTCTGGCTTCAACATCTGTATATTGATTTCTCAGGAGTGGCAGTAACCTTCTGAGGACAGCCATAACTTCACAGTGCCAACTGAAGGAAGAATCCTGCTTCTCTCATTAACGGTGTCCTGTTCCTGTTGAACCAACAGAGTCCTTATGTATAGTAGGGTTTGGCTTCTCAGCTCCCTACCTGTAGCTCAACAGTAGGATGCATGATGCATCCTTTACACAGGCCACTCACTCTGTTGCTCCAAAAGAAATGGACTCATCATTTTGTCTGGAGAGTAACTGAGTTATTGTGTTTTCAGTTTTCACAAGACTGCAAGGGCCTAGGTATCCATTTCACTGTTTGATGGCTGACAAAATGAAGTTTCAGTAAAGCCAAGACTTCTCTGAGGCAGCAAGTGGACAACACATGAGGTCAGGCTGTGCAGTTTCTACTATTGCCACGTCTTTGCTAGAACCAGAAAGGCTTGACAACAGAGCCCCTGCACGGACAATGGCTTGTTGTGTTCCAAACGAAACACATCCGTCGTCTATTCACAGAAAATATAGTAATTATGTTTTCAGGCAGCATCTTCTTCTGAAAATTTAATGTTTACTCTTCTAATAGTTATGCAAATGTAGGCAGAACTACCTTATCATCCAACCCGGAAGCTGACACTGGCCATTTCCAATGTTCCATGAGAGCTTGTGTGGGGAAATTGGAGTGCTTACCATCAAATATGCATGCTCTTTGGAGTCTGGGATCTCAGCATTTAGTATTTTGTAATGTGAAACTATGAACTTAGAAATAAGTCTCCATTTTACCTTCACTAACCATAGAGAGAAAGCCCCTTAGCAATCCAATGGGTCCTGGGGCTGGGTGGGAGTCAAGTCTACTTCCTTACTTCAGCCTTCTTTTGATGTCCTTTGCCTAATTCTTTCCCTGTAGCTAACATTACCATTTCTTTTAGTAAGAAGCATGCATCTAAATGCAACCAATATATTACTTCTTCATACACAGCCCCTGCAGAAGTTGAATCCCAAGAGAGCAGCCAAAGAGGACAAGGAGAATAGCTTCCTTCTTCTTGTGCCACAGAAGAGCTCTGCCTTTGCTGCACCATTGCTGAGGGCCAGGCACTGGGAGGGTTTCATTTCCCTCTCAACTTGGGAGCAGCTCTCAGGTTAGGTACCATGGTCTAGTTGTAAAGATGTGGGAAATATGAGTCTGAAGGTTCAAGGATCTCGTCTGAGACAAGCATCTGTGATATAGTAGAGCTTATGTTTAGACACAGAGACCAATATGTGTGGAACTCAAATGGTCGATGCCTAGCAACCTTGAACTGTGGCTTAGGGACTTGTATCTGGCATTGAGTTTTTCATTTGTCAGGGCATATTGGACATGGCAATGACTTCGGGCTCTCATCACCTCAACCATTGCTCTTCTCCTACTCTGAGGCTGCTGCCCTCGGAGTGGAGCCCTCTGCTCTCCAGAAACCTAACTATTGCGGTGGAGCATCAGAATAACCTCCTGGCCAAGTCAGTAGACTCTTCACAGTTTGTTTTCAGGGTTTTCATAGCTTGCTGATAGGAAGTTGTGTGTGGTGGGGCAGGGGGGAGAGGGGCCTTTTGTTGGATAATGCTCAGAGATCTTGATCTGCTGTGACGAAGGAAAGGGCTTCTGTCTGACTACAGGATACTGTGTAGAAGGAAACCCAGAATCTACTTTCCTGATGGTGGCTCTGGATGCCAACGAGGGGGAGGGGCAAGGCCTGAGACCGCTATGATAAAAAACATCCTCTGGTCTTTGTAAGGCTCTTTTGACTTTAGTGAATTCCCATAGTATCTATGCTGTTAAAGCCCTGGACACTCTCCAGAGCTGTAGAAGGAAAATGTTTCAGAAACTGGAGAAAGTACCTGGGTTACAGAAGAAATATACTGCTACCAACAGAAGAACTTGAGATCAAAGGATGAGCCCCGTGGCCAGGGTTAGAGGATGGGCCTCAGGTGTGATCTTCCTGGGGAACTGTGCTCCTGGTTCACCTTGCAGGTGACTGCCTAGTGACCAAGTGGAAGTCTTGCTTCTTTGTGGGCCTGTTTTTTCCAGTAGTGAGGAGAAAGGAATGTGTTAAGGTTCCCTGTGTTCATTCCAAGTTAAACCACTGATCACTCATGCCTCCAAGAGACAGCATGAGAGTCCTCAGCAGTTTTCTCAAGTCCATGGTTTTGAAAGTTATATCTGTTCAATTTATATCAGTTCTTAAATTTTAAATTACGTGTGTGTGTGTGTGTGTGTGTGTGTGTGTGTGTG
>JADRCD010210310.1:0-15004 GCA_019843815.1 Montemys delectorum
GGAGGGTTGATGGCCACTGTGGGCATAAGGCTTGTTTGTATAATAATGTACATATTTTCTCATTCTTCTCAGGAATGTCCTCCCTATTAACATTAATGACCCCATGAGAATCAGAAACCTCAGGAGTCCAGGAATGGAAGGCGTGGTTAATGTCTTTAGCAAAATGGTAAACACTGGGGCCTTCAGGACAGCCCTGAAGGCTGTGGAAAAGAACTCTAAAAGCATGAGTTAAATATATATATATATATATATTCAACTGTGCAAAAATATAAGATGCAATATGAATTGTATAAAGAGCTTCACAGATGTAAAGGAACGGAGGCAACTGCATTCTGAGACCGCTTTTCAGAAAGATCCCAGACAGGCAGACACAAGCGCAGGCAGATTCTTGAGTTCAAGGTCAGTCTGGGACCAAGTTCGGTCCAGGAGTAATCAGAATAGTAATTCCAGGGTGGGGACTCAGCTACCTTATTGTGCTAAAACTTGCAGTCTCTCCCTAACAATCAAGGGACTAAAGTCATAGAATGCTGATTTGTGGGACAATTAAGAGGGAACCTGGAGTAAATAACTGAATTGATATGTAAATAAAAAACAAGGGCCAGGCAGTGGTGGCACACACCTTTAATCCCAGCACTTCGGAGGCAGAGGCAGATGGATTTCTGATTTAGAGGTCAGCCTGGTCTACCGAGTGAGTTCCGGGACAGCCAGGGCTACACAGAGAAACCCTGTCTAGGAAAAAAAGAAAAAAAAAAAAAACAAAACCCTGGGCTTTTGGTCTGCATGAGATGGGCTAGTAGAAAGTGATAGCACTTTCTTTTTTAGAATTTTTCTCTAGCAAGAGCTGAGCTGTCTGGAGATTTCTGGAGAGTGAACAGATCTTTTAATGTTTTTAACAGGAGTTCTGATTTGGTCAGAAAGTCTGTGGAGAGAAACACAGCTCTTTTAGAATTTTTTTCTAATAGGATTTCGGATCTCGGTCTCAGGAACCCAGACCTGGCCCAGGCTGGTCCTTGGCACAGTGTGCATAAGTTGGAACCTGCTATCAAGATTACACAGTGCAGTTCCAGGACAGCCAGGGCCATACAGAGAAATCCTGTCTCGGAAAAAAAAAAAAACAAACAAACCAAAAAACAAAAAAAGATTACACAATGCATGTGATTCCTGACACCATGCAAAGGGAAGAGACAAAAAAGAGGAGCGACTTTTGATGCTTAGAAGAATGGAGGGCCCTTGAAGATCAAAGGCATTCACGGGAAAGCTCCATGGTTAGGGAGACTAATAAAGGAAGGCATTTACTTGAGGCTTGCTTACAGATTCAGAGGGTGAATCCATCACGAGCATTGCAGGGAATGGGGCAGCAGGCAGGCAGAGAACAACGTGTCTCTGGAGCAGTAGCTGAGAGCTTACATCCTAATTCCCAGGCAACAGGCAGAAAATTTGAGACTGGGCCTGGTGTATGGTTTTAAAACCTTAAATCCCACTCCCGGTAACATGCCACACCTCCCTCCCAATCCTTCCTAAACTATTCACAAACTGGGGACCAAACCTTCAAATAGATGAGCCTATGGGGAGCATTCTTATTCAAAGCACTTCACCATATAGGTTTCTAATGTGAGTCAGATGAGAAAATGCATGTACTTCCTTTGGTCCTGTGTCTCAGTCAGTGCCAACTTATGATTGCTTACTTTATAATTGTGTGTGAACTATAACTTAACAGTCTTTAAATACGTGGTTGCTACAGAATATTCTCCCAGAGGTCTGTAAATGCCATATCAGACTGAAGTCAAACCTATGAATACAAGGTTTGACCCGAAGTCCCTCCCTGCTGTGAGAGTTGGGGCCGGTTTGCACCAAGAGTCATAGAGCACTGGAACTGGAGAGATCTTTCTGGCTGTTATGTGACTGAAATGCAACAAGTCAAATGATGCTGTGTGAGCCAAACCCAGGCTTAGATCAAGGTTAATGATATTAATTAATTAATGAATTAATTCATTAACTCATTAATGAGTTCATTCATTCACTGCAATGTGTTCTGAACGGTTTCTGCTCCAAGGGGTCCAATTATTTGTGAAGTTCAAACTCCTGGGCTAAAAGCTCAAGCTGAGCAAGATTAAGTAAGGATAATGTAGAACCTGCTACCAGCCTGCAGAGGGAGCTCAGAGCCAGCCAGAAAGCCAGCCTGTTTTGCAGAATCTCCTCTAACCCACCTGGCTTGCAAATAGCCTGTACAGGAACATCCAGGTCTCTTGCCAGCAAGTGGGCCTTTGTTTAGGAATCATCGTGAAATACCCAGCACCTAGGAGAAATGAAAGCAAAACCCTCAGCTCTTGGAGGGACCTGTGTCATTCAGCCACGGCTGAGCTTCGTTGGCTCCTTGGGAATGGGCACATCTGCTTTGCTCTTTGCAGAATTAGAAACAGAACCTTTGACTAAAGTCTATGACTTCATTTTAAATAAATTGTAGAGACTAGTCTCAGTATTTGTGGACCTCAGTAGATAGCATGCCTTTTGGTTTCCTGACTCATTTTTATTCCTAGAAAAATTCAACATCTCAAAGCTCCACTATTCACCTGGGTCATCTCCACAAATATTTAACACTAGAGATTAATATTGATGGTGACATGTGCACATGCTCTGCATTCACAGCACTCAGGAGGTAGGGACAGGCCGATTGCTGTTGTGGGCCAGCCTAGGCCAGCAAGACTCTGTTTCCTCCTCTTCCTACTCCAACATCACTTCTTCCACCTCCTCTTCCACTTCCTCATTTTCATCATCACGATATTTAAGAAATACACTCATTTTTTGTTTTGTTTTGTTTTGTTTTTTTGAGACAGGGTTTCTCTGCATAGCCCTGGCTGTCCTGGAACTCACTCTGTAGACCAGGCTGGCCTCGAACTCAGAAATCCGCCTGCCTCTGCCTCCCAAGTGCTGGGACTAAAGGCATGCGCCGCCGCCACCACCACCCGGCAAGAAATACACTCATTTTAAAATAGCAACATTACATCATTATGTGTTATAAATAATACTTTCAAAGTTTTTATCTTTATTTGTATATGTGTATGTCTGAATGTGTGCACGAGCACATGTGATCAGGTATCCCCAGAAGCCAGGAAAAGGAGATGGATACCCTGGAACTGAAGTTCCAGGCATGTGTGAGCCCCAGGATGTGGGTGTTGGGAACTGAACAAGGGCAAGGGCAGAAGTGCTCCTAACCATTAAGTCATCTCAGCAACCCTAAACAGTACTTTTAAATAAATAGCATTTTGGGGGGAAAAAAAATCCCAAACAACATGAGGTTTGGCTTCATTGTATCCTTCCCTGAGAGTCTGGAGCTTTGGTTCCAGAAGTCTTTGAGGTCATTGTGGGTTTCAGGTTATGATTCTGGGGTCCCACTGACCACTGCAGGACCTGGAGTTTGAACAGCTGTACTCCCACAGGTTGCTTTAGGCCAGTGGCTTTAGCCCCAACTCCTAATAGTAGACAGACATCACTGGTTCTGAAGTTTTACTTCCAGTGGGCTCATAGAACCCAGCGGTGATCAATAGAGTTGGAAGAAGATGGTTTCTAAGCAAACCTACTTCAGCAGAAGCATAAAACGTGATAAAGCAACACAAAAAATATAATACAACCTATGAGCCAACACTCACTGGTGAATTCCCCTTTAAGAGAATACAAACTTACAGAAACAGCTAAAATGTCTGGAAAAGAATTTAGAATATTACTGCTTAAAAAAAAATTACCGATCATATAAAAGGTTCAAACAAAGATGCACGAATTAAGAAAATTTATTCAAGACCTGGACAAGACACTCTCCAAAGTGAATGTAACAGTTAAATTGAAGGCAAAAGTTCAAAATATGAAAGAAAAATTTAGCAAGGAGATTGAACCATGCGAAGTAAATAGTTTGGATGTGGTGGGGCACTTCTTTAATGCCAGCACTTAGGAGGGAAAGTTAGGCAGATCTCTGAGAATTTGAGGCCAAGCTCTGAAAGGAAACAACTGTAAACTGAGACTGTTATACCCTGCAAACTGACATTCAAAACTGGCAGAAAAATAACAAGACAAACACAAATTAAGGCAACTTGTGAGAACAGAAAATTCTTAGTGGAATACTTTACAGGAAGGAAGAAGAAACACAGCCCAGTTTCAGATAAATAAACTAGACTGGGGAAGGAAAAGCACATGCAAAACAACAACTCACTAAATCCTAAAAAATAAAATGAGAAGGAAAATTATACCAACAATCAAGCAAAACAAAACAAATGACCTAACACATTTACAGGAAAAGCAAACCCTCTTCTATAATAAGTTTAAATATAAATGGTCTCAACTTATTACTGAAAAGATGCAGACTAATGAGTTAAATTAAAAAATAAGAAACAACGACTGTATAAGATCTCCAAGAAAGACACTCAACTGGTAAAGATGCGCCAAACTTAGCATTAACGGATGAAAAACAAGCTACAAGCAAATGGAAAACATAAACAACTTTCATAGCTATCCTTATATTAGATAAAATGAACCTCACACCAGAGCTAATTAGAATAAAAAGAAGGGACACTACATATTAACAAGTGAAACAATTCATTAAGACGATATAACAATTGTAAACCTTCATGCACCAGACACTGTAACTACTAATTTAATAAAAACAGACACTAAATGATATAAAAGACCGAGGCTGGAGAGATGGCTCAGTGGTTAAGAGCACCGACTGCTCTTCCAAAGGTTCTGAGTTCAAATCCCAGCAACCACATGGTGGCTCACAACCATCTATACTGAATCTGACGCCCCCTTCTGGAGTGTCTGAAGACAGCTACAGTATACTTACATATACTAAAAAAATAAATCTTTAAAAAAAAAAAAAGAACAGATATAAAAGACCACAAAGACCACAAAGAGGGAAACGTTAACAGTCTATTCTCATACTTAGATAGGTCTTCTTAACTATAAACAAGTAAAGAAACTTTAAAGCTAAAATAAAACTGAGATAATTGCTTGTATCCTATCACACCATGCTGCAATAAAACTAGAAATCAGTAATAAGAGAAACTACTGAAACCACAAAAATATTGGAGAGTAAACAACAAATTTTTGAATGAACAGGGACTGGTCCAAGAAATTAGTGAGAGGAAAAAAAAAAGATAGTGAAAACCCATCCTATCAGGACCACCGAGATGCAGCCAAGGTATCCAAGTAAAGTTTGTAGAGATAAGGGCTCATATTAAAAATAACCTCGGGACTGGAAAGATGGCTCAGCAGTTAAAGAGCACTGACTGCTCTTCCAGAGATCTTGAATTCAATTCACAACCATCTGGAACAGGATCTGATGCTCTCTTCTGTTGTGTCTGAGTACACTGATGGTGTACTCACATATATAAAATAAATAAATAAATCATTAAAAATTATCTGAGTAATATCAAATAAGTATCCTAACAAACTAATTATGTACCTCAATTCTATTGAAAAACATTAAGTAGCCAATCCAGAACACAGTAGATAGCAAAAAGCAATAAAGATTAAGGAAGAAATTAAGAAGGGTATTAAAAGAACAATAGACAAAAAATCAACTAAAGAGTTGGTTTTTGGAAAAGTTAATAAGATTTACAAACCACAGAATCTTTCAATTGACACTGAAAAGACATCTAAGGAAGTCCAACACGCCCTTATCATAAAAGTTCTGGAGACTTAGGAATAGATGGACCGTATCTCAAAATAATAAAGGCTACATAAAACAACCCTCTAGGCAACAGTATATAAGATGGACAGAGAAAAAGCATTTCTCTAAAATCACAAATTCTCCCCTCTCTTTCATTTGATATAGTACTAAAAGTTTTCGGTATAACAATTAAACAAGAGAAAGACCTAAAGGGGGTATAAATAGGGGAGAATGCCAAACGATCGCTGTTTTCAAACAACATAACTCTTTACATAAAGAACCCTAATAAGCTTACTAAGAATTTCTTGGACCTAATAAACATTGTAAAGTTGCAGTATTAAAAAATTAAAGTTTTGGGCCAGGCAGTGGTGGCACACGCCTTTAATCCCAGCACTTGGGAGGCAGAGGCAGGCAGATTTCTGAGTTCAAGGCCAGCCTTGTCTACAGAGTGAGTTCCAGGACAACCAAGGCTACACAGAGAAACCCTGTCTTGAAAAACAAAAACAAAAACAAAAACAGAGAGAGAGAGAGAGAGAGAGAGAGAGAGAGAGAGAGAGAGAGAGAGAGAGAAAGGAAATCACAAAACTTCCTGGATTGGCAAAAATTAATGCCCATATTACTAAAATTTATTTCATCAAATCCAGATTTGATGCAAAACTTAAAACTCTGATATTATATTTCATAAGAGCACTTCTGCCTTAGTTAGGGTTTTGTTGTTGTGAACAGACACCAAGACAACTCTTATAAGGACAACATTTATTTGGGGCTGGCTTACAGGTTCAGAGGTTCAGTCCATTATCATCAAGGAGGGAACATGGCAGCCTCCAGGCAAGCATAGTACAGGAGGAGCTGAGAGTTCTACATCTTCATCTGACAGACTGATAGCAGAATACTGGCTTCCAGGTAGCTAAGGGTCTTAAAACACATACCCACAGTGACATGCCTACTCCAAAAAGGCCACACCCACTTCAATAGGGCCACTCCCTGGGCCAAGCATATACAAACCATCACAATAGGTTTAGAAAAATAATATAAGAATTTATATAGAATCACAAAAGACCATTAATAACCAACATAATCCTGAGCAAGAGCACTGCTGGAGGTATTTCAATATCCACCATCAGATTACACTATAGAACTATAGTGGTAAAGAGAGCCATGTGATGGCATAAAAAATGGACAGGTAGAACCATGGAATAGAGTAGAGTACCGAAAAATAAAATACAAAGCTATGCCCACTTTGTTTTAACAAAGGAAGCAAAAAATAAACAAACAAACAAATCCACTGAGGGTTGGGGTGGGGGTTGGGAGGAAGCCTATCCAACAAATGGTGTGGGCAACATTGGATTTCTGCTACAGAAAAATGAAATTATATTTTTATATTTCACACTGCAGAAAAAATAAATTCAAAATAGATCAAAGATCTTAATATAAAACATGAAACACTGAAACTTCTAGCAGAAAAGAAAATAGAGAGTACCCTTCAGAATATTGAGGTAGGCCAGAATGTTTTGAGCAGAACGGTAACAGCACGGTGACCATCGCCCTCATATAGACAGATGAGACTACATGGAAATAGTTTCTATACAGTAAAGGAGACAACCAGCAGAGCCAACAGTGTGGGAGAAAAGCTTTACCTGCTGCACTTTGAACAAGTGCTTCACACCAGAATTTACAAAGAATTGCAGAAAAATACCAAGGAAACAAAAACTGACAGTCAACAAATGGGTAAACGCACTGAATCGACACTTTGTAAGAAAGACACACAAATGGCCAATAACGATTTAATAAAGTGTTCAGTGTCCTTAGCCATCAAGTACATGCAATTAACAGCCCAGTTAGAATGGCTATCATTAATCTGACAGCAAATATTGGAGAGGATGTGGAAAAAGAAACCCTTCCTCACTGTTGGTGGGGGTGCAAGTGAAAACAACCGTTGTGGAAATCAGTTTGGAAATTTCTCAAAAAATTAAAAATAGAACGGCCATTTGACCACATGCATTTCTCTGCTTGGCATCAATCCAGAGAACTCCAGCCCTGCCGTAGAGGTATTGAAGCCCTGTGTATATTCTTGCTTTATTCCTTATAGCAAAGAATTAGAAACTCCTTGTCTGTCAACAAGGCAGTGGATAATAAAATAAAACATATTGAAATATATTAAATATGTTAAATAAAAATATATAATATTAAATAAAAATATAATATATAAAAATATATAATATATTACATAAAAATATATAATATGAAGGAAAAAATACTAATCAGCTCTAAAGAAGAATGTGATCTGCAATGGCACACACTTGGGAAGCAGAGGCAGGCAAATTTCTGAGTTCAAGGCCAGCCTGGTCTACAGAATGAGTTCCAGGACAGCCAGGGCTACACAGAGAAACCCTGTCTTGAATAAAAAAAAAAAAGAATGTGATCACAAAATTTGAAGAAAAATGGATATCCTTAGAATGTATAATGTTAGGTGGGATCATACACTCTTAGAAAAAGAAGAACGTCATGTTCTCCTTCATATGTGGAATCTAGTCCTAATATATGTAAACAAATGTATATGTGGGTACAGTATAACATACAGAAAACAGACTAAGGAAGACTAAATATTGAGGAATGAGGAAAGACTGGATGCAAGTAATGAGCACAAATTACAAAAGAGGGTATAAAAGGATAGCTCTTTAAAGGTAATTGTCTTTTAGTTCTAAATCTGTTGTGGATATCTTGTTTGGGGTGATGGATAAGTGTGCAACAACATATTTGCTAGTATAAAATCCAATTTGGAGTTCTATAGCTTTCATCTGAATGGTGATTATGTGTAGAAAATCTATTGAATTAGCCTTTGGGTATGGTTAATTTTGATGTGTTGATATTCTTTATTTGCAACTTTTTTCTAATAATGAAGTTTTTAAAAATAATAATAATTTTTAAAAAAACCCTCCACTGTGGGTTTGACAGTGTTTTGTTGATATTTTAAATCTTTTGCCCTGTGGACTCCCTGAAAGTATTTCAGGGACACACACAGGTCTAGGGGCTACCTTTAGAAACATGTTGTCATACAAGACAGTTTTTCACAGTGCTATTTATAGCAAGGCAATTTTTCCAGGCGTGGCCACTAGCCAGGCTTCCTCTTGCATTGTATGATGCTGGCTCAGAAGCCTCTGAAATGGCTTCCAAACCAGGGAGACTTCTTCCTAAGCCTCCAGACTGGGCCCTATAAGGGCAGTCTGAACCTGCCCCTCTGTGGATGCTGACCGCTGCGTGTAGACCCAGGCAAACATGACCACTGGCCTCCCAGAGATCCATCCCTGCCAGGACCTAGCAATATTTTGATGACGGATTACGATCACGCTGTTGTGTGGCACTTACTCCAAAAAGGTACTCTATTAGTTGCCCGTTGCAACTGTGAACAAAATAACCACAGCCTTAACTGGCATTTTTTTTTCTTACAGTTCTGTTGACAACTGGTTATTGGCAGAGCTGTCATCTATAGGGGGATCTCCAGTTTTTGTGGCTTCCTCTTCCTTCCTCAAAAACACATCACTACAGTCTCTTTCCATGACCTGAGTGACAGCCTGTGCCTCAGCAAGTCTGGTTCAGCTACTGATCTGGGAAGAGCCAATTGAAAGCACCAAATTAATAGTGAAAGGGAGATTCAATCCTTGTGGTCACCTTGGGGAAAGTTACAGAAAGACCCAATGGCCCCAAGTCCAAGAGAGTAAAACTAACCTGGGAGGTAGGAGGCAGGCACGATAAGCAGTCAGGCTGAGATGTGGTGCCCTGATCATGACTAGCACAGCTCTGGCTTTTCCTGCTAGGTCCTTGCCAGGTTGTCAATCCTTCTCCCGGAGACAAGTCCCTCCTCTAGCTATAGCTCATCTCCTAGAAGTTCCCAGGGCTTCCAACTTTTCTTCCTGCAGCAAGAGAACCTGGTAAACTCTAATTTCTTTGAGTCTACTGTTTGAATAGAGAGCCTAAAAGAGAGGCTGTCGACCAGGCGGGGTCCCTTCCAGCTTGGGACCGTCTCTTCTCCTATCTTGCCCTCCTTATCCTTTGCATCTCTCTCTTCTCCCGCCTCCTCTTCTCCATCCTGCTCTTCTTCCTCTTCCTTTCCCTACCTGCTCCCCTTCCCTCCATTTTCCTTTCCTTCCCTTTATTCTTACCCTCCACCTCCTTTTCTGCTCTTCTCCCGCTCCACTTCCCATCCCATAATGCAACAGCCACCGTCTCAGAAGAACCTTTCTGATTGCCCTGAACCTACCTGGTAAATCCAGGTCCAACCTGATCACATCTTCAGTGTTGCTCTTGCCATGTGACACGCCAGCCACAGATTTAAGAGACTTGGATGTAAGCGCACCATGCATTCTACTACACTTGCCAATACCCCAAAATTAAAGCCAAAATGCTGCAGCCATGAGTGGTGCTGGCTGTGGAGCAGCAGACTCCTTTGTCCAAGGAGATAACACTTGAGATTTCTTTGAAGACTGAGTGGCACAATCCTGAGAGGACAGCTTCCCCTGTCAAATGCCTGTGACTGTTATAATTAACCATTATTATGGCACTTTAAGTCTGGGTGACTTGGAGTCCTTTGCACAGTAGCTATCACAGCCATATGTTTATTTTGAGTGGCTCTGTTCGTGTGTGATGATGTTTTAATTGCTTTTAATTTTGTAACTACTACCTTAAGACATTCTTTTAAAGCTTTTAAAGCACGTGTAACGTTCTTTCTCATGGCCTTCAGAATGAAGGCCAATTTTTTACTGTGGTGGTTTGGGTGAGAATGGCCCCCACAGGCTCACAGGTTTTAGTACCTGATCCTCAGTTGGAAGAATTATTTGGGAAGGATTAGGAGGTGCGTCACTGGGCCAGGCTCTCAGGATGTGAGCCCTCAGCTACCACTCAAGCACCATGCCTGCCTGCCTGCTGCCATGCACCCTGGCAGGATGGCCATGGACTCTAACTCTCTAAAATTGTATGCCCCCAAGTAAATTCTTCCTTCTAGAAATTGCCTTGGTCATGGTGCCTTATCATAGCAATAGAAAATTAAGAAGACATTTACTTAACATGATAAGTTTTTGCAAGATCCAGTTCCAATTTGCTTCAAATTTCACTTCCCACTACTCCCTCCAGACCTTTGATCTTTCCCTCCAGCAGTATTGAACTTGGCCTACTTTCTTAGGCCTCCAGGTCCTCTCTTGTGCTACGTAATTTTCTTTGCTTAGAATATTCCCTTTCTACCTCAGTTATTGAAACATATACCTATATATACTACCTGGAACTTGTCACCTTGTGCTGGATAGTTTTATGTCAACTTGACACAAGCTAAAATCATCTGAATCTTAATTATGATATGCCTCTCTAAGATCTGGCTGTAGGCAAGCTTTTAGGGCATTTTCTTAACTGGTGATTAGTGGGGGAGGGTCCATCCCACTATGGGTGGTGTTATCCCTGGGCTGGTAGTCCAGGATTCTATAAGAAAGCAAGCTGAGGGCGGGGCGGCGGCCGACATGTTCCAGGGCGTGGACGGCCAAGCTGCAGAGGCGGGCTCCAGATCCATGAAGCCCCCGGGAGGAGAATCGAGCGATCGTTTTGGAAGTCCAGAAGAAGGTATTCCTTCGAGCAAGCCTAATAGGATGGCATCTAATATTTTCGGACCAACTGAAGAACCTAAAAACATACCCGAGAGAACAAATCCTCCAGGAGGCAAAGGAAGTGGGATCTTTGATGAATCAACTCCTGTGCAAACTCGACAACGTTTGAATCCACCCGGTGGGAAGACCAGTAACATATTTGGGTCCCCAGTCACTGCCACTGCACCTCTGGCACACCCAAACAAGCCCAAGGATCATGTTTTGCTGTGTGAAGGTGAAGACTCTAAGTCTGACCTGAAAGCTACAACAAACTCCACACCCAGAGGAGAGCAGGGCGAGAAAGGAAGCGCAAAAGAAGCAGAACATGCCAAGATACCGGAGCCAGCACCTACAGTTGACAGTCATGAGCCCAGACTGGGGCCGCGACCTCGCTCCCACAACAAAGTCCTGAACCCACCAGGAGGCAAATCCAGCATCTCCTTCTATTGAGGGGCTCCTGCTCTGCCTGTAACTAGATCAGACAGAGATAGCGTATTGAATGTTAGTGTTTGAGTTGGGGTGGGAGGGGGATGGCTGCTCATAGGCCCTGTCATTGGGAGAGCTGTGCAGAGGACTGTGCCTTCTAGACTGCCAAGACATACATTGTGGGGACAAACTGGGGTGCTCTGGTTCCTCCTCTCTAGTTGCTCTCTGTGAAACATCTGTAAAGTTGTGAGGAAGGTAGAAGAGCTGGGGCTCATTCATAGAAGGATGGCCAGGGTCTTTCTCATTCTTGTGTCAGCAGTCTGCTGGCTGGTGGGCATCTAAGTATGCTGTGGTTGAAGAAGAACCCAAACTACCCTCACTGTGGGATGGAGGAGACACACAAACAGAAACTCTTAAAAAGACAAAGCTGAGTCTACATTAAGCCTTTCAGGAAATAAATGCCTGTCACTAAATGCTTCCCCTCTGAGATACCTCAGAACCCTAATGTCTCTCCTCCCCCCACCATTATTTCATTCTGTAGTATTGAACCATGATTGCTCCTTTTGGTAGCAGTCAACCGGAAAGCAAGCCGTTATTCTCAGTCCTGTCCTGGGTGGAAGGTTTTTTTTATACACCGATCTTCTGAGCTGTCCTATACCTGCACCTAAAACCGTGGCCAGGTCTGAGGTAGCGTCCTGTCTTCCTCTACAGTTGGCATGGTTCCTGATATGCCAGATTTGCATGAGGATTGTTCCTTTTGTTTGTCTCATCAGCCTTAAGCATAGGCCTTAGTTCCGCACCTGTGAGGGGTTCTCCCTGTTCATGGTTCTTCCTATACGTAAGGTCTCTGGCTTCTGCAGGGCCATCTGTGTCCAGGTATTCCTGGGTAGATTCCTGTTCTCCTGTCTTGCTTTGTTCCTGTAGTTGGGAGGAGAACCTGCTGAAGGATGTTAGGTTGGCTTCTTTACCAATGTATGGAAAGGTGTAGTTAGTGTCAGCAACACTTAAGAAAGTGCTACGCTGTACACTAAAGCACAAGAGCTGCCCGAGCTGCCTCTAGAAAGCTTTAGACTTCTTGACCTTGCTCTGTAGGCCACAGTGCTCTGTAGCCCAGGATACTGTGTTTTGGCAGTAAGGTCACAACTGTCATTTGACAGCAGAGGTACTGGGCTCCACAGTCAATGTCAGTCAGATGTCCCTCCTGTTCAGCCCTTGAGGTGTCCCTGTTCCCCTCTGGTGTGCACCTGTGGAAAGGGCTTCTAAGTGGTGCTACTCTTGCTTCTAGTGCCTAGAGAGAACTTCATAGCAGGTGCCAGAAATGCCCTCAGTACATTTTGGAAAGGTTGCAATCCTGCACTCACACACTGACTTACAGGTGTCTGCAGAAGCCACCTGCCGAGCTCTGCTTCCTACCTGGTCTGTTGAGGGGTCTGACGGTGGCTTTGTCAACCAAAGAGTTTCCCTCTTCAGCTGCCCTGTATCCTGAAGCCAAGTAACATGTCTTACATGTATGTAATTCTGTAACAACTCAGATGGTTTGTGGTCCAGTCATCATGAGGATGTCTTTTGGAAAAAAAAGAAAAAAAGAAAGAAAGAAAGCTGAGCAAACCAGTAAGCAGCACTCTTCCACGGCCTTTGCATCAGTTCCTGCCTCCAGGTTCCTGTTTGAGTTCCTGCCTAGACTTCTTCGGTGATGGACCTGCAAGTATAAGCTGAAATAAACCCTTTCCAGTCAGGCGGCGGCAGTGGTGGCACACGCCTTTAACCCCAGCACTTGGGAGGCTGAGGCAGGCGGATTTCTGAGTTCGAGGCCAGCCTGGTCTACGGAGAAAGTTCCAGAACAGCCAAGACTACACAGAGAAACCCTGTCTTGGAAAAAACAAAAACAAACAAACAAAAAACCCTTTCCTCCACAAGTTGTTTTGGTCATGGTATTTCATCAAAGCAAAAGTATTACGAACTAAGACACACCTGGATAATTCCTATTTATCCTATCTAAGATCAACACCTCACCCTCAACATCCTACACATTCTGAATAAAGAGATCAACTAGGTCTTCTACAGTGTCTCCAGCCCTTATCCTCAGTTAAAGGTCACCATATTCTAACAACCTGCCCTCTCACAGCTCTGTAACCCATCCTGGATCACCAGCCTCCAAGATGGTGAAGGACCAATAAGTATATGAATGAACGAAGAACCCAGTCATTGTTACCCGAGTGCCTTCTTCTGCCTCCGTCTCTGGAGTGTGCAGAGATTCCTGGATTCAGCTGCTGTGTTCTCAAACCAGCAGGGCACCTGGAAGAAACAGAGGGCGCTCACCAAACAGTTGCTGAACAACTTAGTCTCCCCTGAGATGTTCTGTTTTCATAAAGCATAAGTTACCATAAGCTACCATTGTGTGTCAGCCACCATTGACTAGGCTCTGGGGGAGATAACAAACCAAGGCAAGCCAGATTCTTCCCTCTACATGCTTTCAGGAACACACAGGAGGTGCCCAATACAAATGTCTCCTGAGGGCTCTGCAAATCCTTCTCAGTGGATTTTACTCCTCCACCCTCTTGCTGAGAAGTAAACCCCAAGAGTGGCTGTGTGCAGCCCTAAGCTAGCCACTATTTCCCCCACTTTACTGTGTGCTTCTTTAACTTCTGCTCTCCTCCGTCTGCTGCCTTTATCTAGCCACCGGTAGCACCAGCTTCCTACCACTGTTTTGCCAAGCCCACCTACCTTCTAAGTGTCCAGCACTACTCTTCCCTGGTAGGGCATGTGGGACGATGCTACCAGACAGGCGTAAGAACTGGTAAAGGTGAATGAGCTCAAACCCTGGGAATCTCAGAGATTTGAGAATGGCAAGAGTGGAGCCATTCTCTCCCTGTCTCTGCGCCTGCTCTGGGAACCTCCTCCCGTGGCCCCCACCCCCACCCCTATAACCGTGACACCTACTGAGAGGACCGTGGGCTCTCTGTCATTTATTATAAGGCCTACAGTTCCTCTCCATGCTAATGAGGTATGTAGATAGCCTTGAGTCTTCTGCCAATGAGCTGAATACCCTTTCTGGGTATTGGCCAAAGACCAGCCTCTGCTTGGAGAGGGGTTCTGAAAGAAGGGTATATGGGAGCTGCAAAAACAAATGACTCAAAATCAAATTGTGGGTCCAAGCTTGTGGCCTATGTTTTGCTCAGTTCAGCTTTCCAGGCTGCAGGTTGCTCTGCTCTTTTTTTGTTCTGCTTTCTCTGGAGATCTCCAGATCTCTCTCTCTCTCTCTCTCTCTCTCTCTCTCTCTCTCTCTCTCTCT
>JADRCD010210310.1:17992-40031 GCA_019843815.1 Montemys delectorum
AAAAAAAAAAAAAAAAAAAAAGAAAGAAAGAAAAAGAAAGAAAGAAAGAAAAAAAGAAAAAGCACCAATAGCCACTAAGAATTTTTTAAATGTTCAACATCAGGGAAGTGCTAATTAAAACTTCTTTGGGATAGCATCTCAGCCCTGCAAGAATGTTTGCCATCAAGGAAGCTGGGTCAGTGAGATGGTCAGCGGATAAACTCACTGCTGCCTAAGCCCGAGTTCCATCCCAGAAACTCCTGCTGGGAGAAGAGGCCGAGCTCCTGAAAGTCATCTTCAACTTCCACGTGCATGTGTGGCATCTACACACCCACAGTCAAACAAAAACAACAATGATAAGGAAATGACGGTGCTGGAGGAATGGCTCAGCAAGTAAGGGAACTGGCCGGTCTTCCAGAGGACCTGAGTTTGATTCTTCAGAAGCCACATGGTGCTTCACAACTACGTGTAACTACAGACCTAGGGTGTTCAACGCCCTCTTCCAGTCTCTTCAAGCACCAGACACACACGTAGTGTACAGACATATATGCAGGCAAAATACCCATACACATAAAACTAAAGAGAAAACTAACAGCAAATGCTGATTAAGACTCGAGGAAAGAGGGATCTTTATTCACTTCTATCTGGTTTTGGTTTTGGTTTTTGCTTTTTGAGACAGGGTTTCTCTGTGTAGCCCTGACTGTACTGGAACTCACTCTGTAGACCAGGCTGGCCTCGAACTCAGAATCCACCTGTCTCTGCCTCCCAAGCGCTGGGATTAAAGGTGTGTACCACCACTGCCTGGCCTTTATTCACTTCTAGTGGGACTGCAAATTAGTATCATCAATATGGAAATCAGTCTGGAGGTTTCTCAAAAAAAATTAAAAAGAGAACCATTGTGTGCCTTGGATATATACTCAAAAAACTCCCTATACTACCACAAAGACATTACACATCCATGTTTCTTGTTGTTCTACTCACAATAATAATAATGAAACCAGCTAGATGCTTATCAACAGACAAATGGATAATGAAAATATGATATAAGCAGCTAGAAAGTAAAATGCTAAGCTATTGTTTTACTAAGAGAGAGTTTGACTTGCTATTCAGTTATAATGGTTTGTTTATTCTGGGAATCCCCAGGAAAGTTTAAGAACTCCAGCTTGAAGCTTCATAAGGGACTCTTCAAGAAAAGTCACTAGCAGTCTCTTCAAAGCCTTCCAACAAACTTCTCAGTTCCAGACAACTGAGACAATGTTGAAGTTTGTTTTCATAACATCTCACTTCTGCCTTAAAGTCCTTACCAAAAAAAAAAAAAAAGAAGAAGAAGAAAATATGATATAGATACACTATTGCACTTGACTCAGCCATAAAGAAAATTGTAGTTTTGAAATAGGTGGGAAAATGAACAACTCTGAAAAGTATTAGTTCAAGTGACCCAGACTCAGAAAGGCAGAAAACACATGTTCCTTCTTACATGTGGACCCTAGTTCATAATGTATAAACTTTCGCACATAAGCAGAAGTAAATGTGGGTAAAGCCTAGAAAACCAAAAGGGCAAAGAGAGGCTACGAAGAGATGAGATGCAAAGAAGCGGGGAGCACATGTGGCGGGAAAACATACGGAGACTAGGAGAGAAGGTTACAAGTAGGGAATGAAGGTGGAGACTAGGCAAGGAGGGCAACCAAGTATAATATATTTTGATTGTAAAACCCATAATGAGCATGACATAGTGGTAAAGGTTTTTAATCTCAGCAAGTGAATTATTGTGTGTTCAAGGCCAGCCTGGTATGCATAGTAAGCTTTAGGGTAGCCAGGGCTCCACTATGAGACTTTTCTTCAAGGAAAGAAAATCAGAATGATACCTAGTACTTTATATGCTAATTTAAACACACACACACACACACACACACACACAAACACACAAATGAAAACATAAGTTAGAAAGAAGGGAAGGACACTACCATTCAAGATGGAAATGCTGTGAGCTGTGAGCTGTGAGCCTGGCAAGCCCTGTGCTGGTCACCAAGGGAGTTAGCTCTAACTCTCACAAACAAACCAAAGAGCAAAGGAGCATCGCTCACTGCCCATCTCACCTGTATCCATAGCTCCTCCCAGGATTGCAGAGAGCCTAAGCACTCACACAGTTAGATGGTAGGTGGTTTCTACAGACTGCGGACTTTGTTATCTACTCTTGACACTCACTTTTCAAAAGATACCCACACTACCCTCATTCAATACTGACTTATGGGAAGTGGTTTCAGAACTATTTTATAGGTGAAGAAATAAAAACTCAGACATGTTAAGTACCCTGTCCAAGTCCAGATATGCCAATCAGATGGTTTCATATTGAGATTTTGGGGGAAAAAATAGAGGGAAAAAACCCGTTGTAGCAGTGTTAAATAGATAACGGAAATTGATCCTTCACAAAATAGAAGGAAAGGCCAGAGGGACACTGGCTAGGCTGAGCCCTTCAGCAAAAGCACCAGACACTGTCCTAGATCAGCAAGCTGGATTGCTATGCCAACTGCTGACTCGCACGACCAGACCATCTAGAATGGTGGCTTCGAGTGTGCAGCAGGACCCTGGGTGATTCTATTTTCGTGCCTTTAATCCACTCTCATTTCGAGTCTTCCATGAATTCATCTCAGTGGTGGACTCTGATGCATACAGAACCACTGTATGCATCTGAGAAAGGTGGCTTTGCCTTTCAGACTCAGGATTCAGGAAGGATGAGGGAGAGACAGCTGCTGAGCGACATTCTATCCTTCAGTCGGCCCTCCGACAGGCCAGCTGTCTGCTAAGAAGCCTCTCAGGAGATATCAATGGTGGAATCTCTCTTCTCACTTTATTTGTTGTTTTGATATCTCTCTGGAGTAACCCAGTAGGTGAATTCACTACTTTGTACCCACTTACCCTGGCAACAGTGAAAATCCAAGCCACTATCTGGGCCTTGCTGTTCCTCTCCCCACACATGTGCTTTGACTCTATGGACTTCTGAGCTTCATTGTCCATTTTCAGCTCTCCTGTCCAGCATGCAGATCTGCCACCAAGGTAACTAACATGGATAAAGTGGTGACTTAAGTCAGGCATTTTGTAAATGCTACTCGGCATTAGTGCTCATTGAAATACTCTGCATGGAACTGTCAGGAAGAATAAGTTAAAAAACACAAGTATTTGTCTCTTTGTGCTGGGGGCAGAGCAGTGCTAAAGCCTGGCCCTGATCTGATCATCTAAATTGCACCCCAGGCCAGGTGCCTCAGTTTACTTCTGTGCTCCTACTTTATCACCCCCAAATCACTGAAACCATTGATTCATTGTCTCCCTAACTTTCCACAGGTTAGATGGCCTGTGATCTGGGCCAGGGCTTACCATTTTCTCTGCTGTTAGTCCCAACATCTATCTCTATGACTGACACATGGAAGCTTCAATCCCTACAGGATAAGACTACAGGATGCTGGCACTCATGTCTTAGGGAGTTTATAGCCAGCCTGAATCCCCAGTAATGAAGATCTTGGCAGGTATGCCCTCCATCAGAATTACAAAGAATAGTGACATTATTGACCTCCTTAAGGTTATTTTGTAAAATGTCAGGGAATAATCTTTCCTTGAGGAGTAAACTGTTCGGAAATCATAAAGCTCAGGCCTATTCCTACATGGCTGGCATGGGAGAGAACAGTGAGGGTGCCTTTCACAGTGTTGAGGTTCACTAGACCCCCAAATGAACACTTCTTAAGAAGTGTTCTCTATACATTGCGCTTTAGCATCTCAAAGAGTCTTCAATTCTGATGTCAGATACTGATGGGTTCAAGGTCATCAGTCCCAGGTCCCTAATCAGGATTTGTTGTATGGGAAAGGGTCAGCTCTCTGGAGCTTCTCTGCCAGTGAGGTTGACGCTTATGCCCTGAAGCATTCATTACCTCACCTCCAGGCCTTTGGATAGACAGTACTGCTGTCACTCCATCATGCAACAAAGCAGAGCTTGAAGGACTTGCTCACGGCCTCTCGCTTAAGGGCCAAGGCTTTGACCTAGAACCTCTAGGTCATGTGACAGGCACAACAAAGCAAGCCCCTGACCTCGGACTTTCATAGCACTTCTCACATCCTAGTCTATTAACTGTGTCATAATGGGTGCAGTATTGCCAGTCTGCCTGACCAGACCACTGGCTCTGAGACAGCCAGGGCCATGTCTGTTCTTGCTCACAGTACTGTCCTCAGTGGCAAAACAGCCACGTGGTGAATAAGATGTAAATCTACTGCTGCTCCCTGGAGGAATACCTAAAGGAAAGAATGAAAGTCACAGGAAAGATGGGGGGTTCTGTTCTTGGTATATAGTGAAAGTCTCACCCTGCCCTGAGCAGTTGGATAACCTTCCTGTGGTCTCTACTTTCCCATGAGTACCCTTCTTCACAAAGGGATTGGAGTTCTCCTTCTTTTGGAGCAGGGTATGTGTGTCGGGGGGGGGGGGGGGGGAGGGAAGGGTTTGGAGACTGTCTTAGTCAGGGTTTCTATTCCTGCACAAACATCATGACCAAGAAGCAAGTTGGGAAGGAAAGGGTTTATTTGGCTTACTTCCAGATTGCTGTTTATTACCAAAGGAAGTCAGGACTGGAACTCCAGCAGGTCAGGAAGCAGGAACTGATGCAGAGGCCATGGAGGGATGTTCCTTACTGGCTTGCTTCCCCTGGCTTGCTCAGCCTGCTTTCTTATAGAACCCAAGACTTCCAGCCCAGGAATGGCACCACCCACAAGGAGCCTTCCAACCTTGATCACTAATTGAGAAAATGCCTCACAGCTGGATCTCATGGAGGCACTTCCCCAACTGAAGCTCCCTTCTCTGTGGTAACTGCAGCCTGTGTCAAGTTGACACACAAAACCAGCCAGTACAGAGACTGTCTCACAGTGTAGCTCTAGCTGTTCTGGAATTCTTTATGTAGACAAGGTTGGCCTTGAACTCACAAAAATTTGCCCGCCTCTGCCTCCTGAGTGCTGGGATTAAAGGCGTGTACCACCATGCCCCCAGCTAGATTTGGGAGGGGAAGAGGAGGGGATAATATGTTCAAAATAGATTTTATGAACTTACGAAACAATTAATAAAAAACATGTTAAAAAAGAAAAAACACCCCACAGCATGATTGAGTCCTGTTGGAGGAAAGTTGGATTGCTGAAAATGTCCCAGGAACCCTACTGTCTTATGCTCTGAGACCTGTGTCTACTCCATCCTCCCCAAGCCCTGACACCAGGCATTCTGGACCAGCTCACCACTCCTAGACTGCTCTGTCATATCCAGTTACATCCCAACCCCATGCCCTGATTTGTGAAGGACAAGGCATCAGCTTACTTTCCCCACCCTTGACTCCAAATTCATACCACATATTCCTCATTTTTAAAGTATATAATCCAATCACTTCTGTTACGTCATTACACTCACAATGTTCTGGAATTATCATCCAGTTTCAGAGCGTTCTTCACCTCCAAAACAGACCCTGGACTTGTGAAGCTGCCATGCTCCAGTACCTCTTCCCAGTTCCTGGCTTTCAGTTGCATGCCTCTGTAGGTCTCAATGCAAATTCTGTGTGACTGACCTTATAGGTCTCCATTCAAAGCTCACCTCTTCTACCATCTTCCTAACTGTTAGGTCACTCTGACACCTTTGTACACTATTCTGAAATGCTTGCAGCCGATACTCCATTTCTGCCTCTACTTTCTTTCTTTCTCAGTCTTGCCGGCAGACAGCTTGATGCTAGCTCCATTTACAACATCTACTGTATCAGGGCACAAAAAGCTTCTTACACAGCTATGTTGAGTACATGGACAAGGTGGAGGTTCTGGAGCCTAGATTTCAGGCCTGGCTCTGCAGCTTTTCAACTGAATGAGCATGGGAAAAAGACTTAACTTCTCTGCTCCTCAGCCGCTTTTCTGTGCAATGATAATGTCAAGCAGACTACAGGCTAAAAAGCTGTGGGGAGGAAAGACATGTGAAGAACTTCCCAGTGCACAGTAATGTTTCATAAATATTAATTTGATTGATTCTTTATTATGAAAATAACTATCATGATGATATATGTCATTTACAACAGGGGCTCAAGCATATGATGTGGGATATAGAGTAGGGCCTCACGCTCTGAAATTTGTGATCCCACTTTGAGAGGCCAATATGGGGCACTGCCCTCTGCAACTTCTGACATTCTTGGCTCAAGTCAGCCATTGGCTAAAGAGGAAGCTAGCTGAGATGTTCTCTGAGAGGCCTCTTGCTATACAGGCAGAAAGCTTTCTTCATCTTGATCCATGGGGATACCAGGCTGCCTTACCCTAAGTGATCAGATGTTCTATGGAGAGAGTCTCTGCAGGCATTTGTGTACTGTAGATTTTGACCTTGACTCCAGGAAGCAGCAGGAGTCAGTTCTGGAAAAAGCTGTTTGCCTCAGTAATCCTCATTTTCTTATGAATAAAGTAAGAATAGAAAGAGATATGCTGGGAGAATTTAACGAAGCCATAGAGCTGAAGCAAATACAAGACATGTGTCCTCAGAAATTTTTCTTTTTTTCTGCTTTGAAGCTTGAGTTACTCATCTGCAGAGTGAAGGAGATGACGTTAGAATCCATCTGCTTGGTAATTCATGAGGTTCCTTTCAGCTTAAAAATATATTTATTTAAATATATTTTTTACTATGTTTATGTATGAGTGTAGGTATATACATATGCATGTAAATGCCATTAAAACCAGAGGAGGGTATCAGATCTCTTGGAGCTAGAATTAAAAGGAATTTTGAGACAATTAATGTGGGTGCCAAGAACCAAAGTCAAGTACTCTGAAAGAGCAGCAAGTACCATTGACTGTTTCTGCTGACCTTCTCTCAAGCCTCTATTTTCTTTGTTTGGCGTGTGTGTGTGTGTGTGTGTGTGTGTGTGTGTGTGTGTGTGTGTGTGTGTTTATGCTCATTGGTGTGTGTAAACTACAGAAATTTCAGCAGAGGTCACAGGACAACCTTAAGTTAGTTCTTTATCTTCCATTGGAAGATGAGAGTCTCCTTTGTTGTCTTCTGTTGCTTATACAAGTCCTGTGTCTGCCTCCCACCTCCCCGTAGGAGGACTAAGGTGAGAGATGAGCACCATTCTGCCTAAATTCCCTGTGAGCTCTGGAGATTTGGTCCTCATGCCTTCATGGTAAGTGATTTATCTACTCGAGCCATCTTCTCCCCAGCCCAATTTACTTATTTATGAAATAAGATTAGATTTGTAGCCCTCGCTACATTAGGCAACCCAGGCTGGTTTTCATCCAGGGATCCTCATGTTTCAACCTCCAGAGTGCTGGAATTACAGGCCTGTGTTACCAAATTAGCCATAAGAGATTCTGAGCCCAAATCATCAAGCTAACCTGCTTCTGAATTCATGACATAATGAATGCTCATTGTTTAAAAATCAAACATAGAAACAACAACAGGAATAACAACAAAAACAACTAAGTTCTGAGGGTAATTGGCTGTATAACAACAGATAATTGATTCAAGCTCCCAATCCAGCACATTGTTAATGTGCACACTGAAGCACATAAATATTCCCAGCACATAGCTTAAAAGCACCTGCCAGTCACTTTATTTCAGGTCAGGGCAGGCTTAGATGTCTCGTGCATTGTCTAATCTTAAGAGAAGAATTTTAGAGTTGGAACAGTACTCAGTGGGGGAGCACATAGTCAGCACACGTAAAGCCTTCGGTTTGATTTCCAGAATAAAAGATAAAACGTAAGGGGCTAGAGACATGACTCGGGGGTAAAGTGCACTGGGTGCTCTTTCAGGGGACCCACGTTCAATCGTCAGCACCGATGTGGCAGCTCATAAACCTCTGTATATCCACCCTTAGAGGATCCAACGCCCTCTTCTCCCCTCTTAAGGCCCTAAGCAAACCTGCCGCATAGACATGCATGCAATCAGAATACTCTTGCATATAAATATACTTTTAATTTTTAGATTGATTTTTTTTTTTACTGGTATGAGTATTTTGCCTACACATATGTCTGTGTACTACATGGATTCCTGGTGCCCTCGAAGGCCAGAACAGAGCTTTGACTCTCCTGGGACTGGAGTTCCAGGCAGCTGTGAGTTGCCATGGGTGTGCTGGGAATTGAACCCAAGTTCTCTACCAGAGTGACAAGTACTCTTAACTGCTGAGACAACTCCCAAGCCTGTCATGTAACTTTTTAAAAAAAAAAAAATTGTTTTAGGGAATTCGTTTCATTTGTTGGAATTCAGAATAAAAAGTTGTGAATTTGGTTTGGTGAAACTGGTCAGCAGGTAAAGGCGCTTGTGACCAAACCTAGCAACTTAAGCTAGGTTAGGACCAACATAATGGAAGGAAAGAACCAACTCCTGAATGCACATAGACATGACACGTGTGCTCCCCGCCACACATCATGTGCACACAAAACTTATAAATAAAGAAAAAGAAATTGTGAAGTGGGATCATGTGAAGCAAAGCCTTGAGGGCAATTTTATCACTTCCGCCACGCTCACTAGAGAATTACTGATTTGGGCAAACGAAGATGTGGGCTAGGTAGAGTCACTTGCCAAAATACCTATTGGCTAGAGAAATGGCTTAGTAGGTAAGAACACTTGCTGGTTTTTCAGAGGACAGGGGTTCCCAGCACCCATGTTGTTAGCTCACAATCACCTGTAACTCTGTCTCTACTGAACCTGACATCTTCTGAAAGCCACAGGTACCTACACACACACACACACACACACACACACACACACATCTTTTTTTTAAAAATCCTTAATGTTTTTATATTGAAATTATCTGCCTACTTTGCTAAACTGTACACTTAGCATACATGAACTTTCTGGCCAGAGACGATCTGGGAGCTCACCTGGTTAATGTTACAAGCGGCCAACAGAATTGGAAGTGGGTGTAATTAAGGTTCCCAAGCCTTGCCTATTCCTCCTAAATCAGAAACCCAGGGGTGTGCCTAGGAACAGCAATGGCTTGGTCGGACTGTAAGCTGAGTTTCTATAAAGACATAATACCTACTTCTTAAGTGATTGGGAGGATCAAAGGAGGTGAAGTTCATGGCACAGAACCCCACTTAAACATGACTCTGCATTGGATTGTATAATCAAGGCAAACTCCAGGAACAGTGCATCTGGAAATGCACGCCACTGTCCTTGATGTCACCCAAGGCTATGGTGGGAATACTGAAAAGCAGAGGGGCAGCTGAGTGTGACACGCCATGCCCCCAGAAGACAACTCAGGAACTTTCTTACTGAGCTGCCAAAGTAGATGCTTTTCTTCCTAGACCTACTTCGCAGACGGGAGAGCTGAAGTGTGGGGCAGGTAAATAGCATTTCAAAAGTTGTGACTTACAGGTGGCAGAGTGAGAGTCTGAACCCAGGTCATATGACTCCAGACAACCAGAATAATTTATACTGGTAAGTTCTGCTAACCATCAAATATGACAGAAGGAGCCCCAGGCCCTAAAGTGTTCTCCACGCTGAGGATAAAAGCTCATGATGAACTGCAGGCCCAGCAAAGTAGAGCCTCAGCTCTCATCAGGGGTGAGTTTATATGAAATAAGGGCAGGAGCTGAAGGTTCAAGAGCCAGCGAGGGCTGGGAATGTAGCTCAGTGGCAGGGAGCCTGTCTAGCAGGCTCCAGGCCACAGGCTCAGAAAAGTAAGTAATAAAGGTAGATGAATCTATTTCAGTTGGCTTGGGCTGACTTCTGTTCTCCAGCCTTCACACCATCAGTTCCCTCTCCTGGAACTGCCTGTTCTATTCTTCTGGCCCAGCAACCTTCAATACAACCTTTTACATCCCCTAAAGGCCATCTTTGATTCTTCCTTTCAAAATAGGCATGCCGTATCATCCACACTTTTGCTTATACTTTATAATAACCTACTTAATGTCATACAATCATAATCTGCAATCATCTGTATGACTGTGCATTTTTTTAATCTCTGCCCTGATCCAGGATGACAGAAGTCATGTCTGCCTTCTTCCCCTAGGGCCTGGAGCAGCCCAGCCAGGCTTGCTGGGGTGACAACACACCGACGCACATGTGAACATGGTAGAAGCCCAGATGGCCACACTGGCCTCCCCTCTCCTGTCTACGTGGGCACCTCTTCTTAGCCCAGTGCCCTCTTGCCTCTCTGAAGAGGATTTGCTGTGCTGAGGCAAGGGACACTCCAGCTCCGGCACTTCTCTGTCCAAGGCTGGTTTCTTCAGCCTTGTTCCAGGCCTTTACTCCAAAGCCCAAGCATCTTCTGTGAAAAAGGCTGCACCGAGTGCAAACCAGCAACCAAGAGAGGATGGACAAGTGGGTCTGGATACCATGTTTTTAATCAGGACCAGTTTTGGAATGAGATCTGGTCAAATCATACAGGCAATGGCTTTCTGCTCCTTTTTTTTTTTTTTTTTTTTTTTTTTTTTTTTTTTTTTTTTGAGACAGGGTCTCTCTATGTAACTCTAGAACTCTCTATGTACACCATGATGGCCTTGAACTGGCAGAGATCTGCCTACCTCTGTCTCCTGAGGGCTAGAATTAAAGGTATGTGTCCTTCATACCTGGCTCAACACTGGCTCAACACCGGTATCTTTAGCCTCTGTCCTCAAAATCTCTTTAAGCCAGTTCACTGACCTCATCGACATCTATGCATGAAACTTGTTAATTCTCAGCTGGGCTGGGAGGTGGAGACAAGTGATTACAGAAGACAGGCACACACACAGCCTTCCGGCTGCAGCCAATCTACAATCCTGCTGACCTTAACAAGAGAAAAATCTGTCAAAGCAGATTGGGGGACTGGGAGTAACTCCTTCACTGTAATGTTCCTCTGTGGCACCCTGGGAAAGTAAATCTGATAACTCAGGCTGACTTCAAAGTGGCAAATGGTGTAATTCAATGAGGAAACCCAGCTGACATGGTCATTAAAACAACAGAGTCTCCCAGAAGTCAATCCCTGGACAGACAATGCCAGCACAGTGCGAGTCGAGTCATCAGAAAGCCTCTGGAACAGGGATTTCCAGCCTGACAGAAGCCACCCATCTGCAGTTCAAAGGGAAAGGAGCAGGCTTAGCCCAGAGCCTCAGACTTAGCTTGTATCTGAGATTTGTGATTAGTCAATTATGGAGTTGCTTGGAATTTCAGTTGATACATGTACTTTCTAGTTCTGTGACACCAGGTAAGAGTCCCCTGGCTGTTCTGGTCTCTGTAGACACCAGGCACACACACTGAAATGCTTGCAGGCAAAACATTCAATCACATTAAAAAAAAAAAAAAAAAAAAAAAAGAAAAGATAAAGGAAGGCAGGAAGAAAGAGACAAAGAGACAGAGACAGAGAGAGGACAGGACATCTGTAAGTACTTGTGTTCAGATATGAGGGTCTGCAGTCACCCTTTGATTCCTAGGGGTTCCATAACCCTCCACAGATACTAGAATTGTAGATGTTCAAGTCTCTTCGGTAAAGTGGTATAGTATTTCATTCAGCCAGTGTTCACTCTCCATACACATTAGGCCATCTCTAGCCACTATACTGTATTGCTTATAGAACAACATCAAGGGATCTGTGTGTGTTCAGAAGAAAAACACATTTAAAAAAATGTATGGGTGGTTGGCTGAATCTGCAGATGAACAACTTATGAGTACTGAAACCAAGCTTATTATTTGGAGTTTTAATAATTAATAATAATAATAGTAATAATAATAGAACTGATTCCTGCAAGCTCTTCTCTGACCTCCACATATGTACATTCACAAACACACACACACAAACATACACACACACACACACACACACACTAAACAAGTAGATAAACAAATGCAATAGAAAATTAACATCTATAATATAGAGTTTTTGTTCACAAAGATTTCGTAATCCAATGGGGATAAAGCCACTACACAAAACCTCATCCTGGTCTGGAGAGATGGCACACAGATTAAGAGCACTGTCTGCTCTTCCAAAGGACCTGGATTCAAGTCCCAGCACCCACATGGCAGCTCAAAATTGTTTGTAACCCCAGTCTTAGGGGTCCAACACCTTCTCTGTTCTCTGCAGGCACCAGGCATAAATGTGATGCATAGATATACAAGTAGGCAAAACATCCACACATAAAAATAGAATAAAATAAATTTTATTAAAAACTAAACCTCATTCTATGGTAGGTTAGGGTTATAAAAGATGCTCTTAGAGTTAGCTGTAGGGAATGAGAAAATAAAGTCACAATCAAGCAGTGTTGATGAGGGAAGGAGAACTGGAGCTGGTGACCTTGGCACTGAGTCTTGAAGATGGGGAAAAGCTGGGAGATGCAGAAGGTTCAAGCTCCCCGGGTAGTTGGAGTCACATCTGCGCAGTTTAGTCTCCAGTGTGAACAATGTATCCTCCTGTGTGCGAAAATGTTTCCTGCTGGACTATTAGTTCCTATGGAACAGACTCAGCAAGTCTGTGTGGATGACTAAACAGAATGGTTTTCAATTCAGTGAGCCACAAGTCTCTCCCACCACTAAACTGTGTAACTATAGCAGGAAATTCACCAAGGACAGTTAGTACTCAAATGGCATGGGTAAATACAGTGGACCAGAAGGCCAAACTTGCTGGGACCGAGATTGCCAGAACATAAATAAGGAAGCCTTCTGGTTTACAAGGAACATAGTACAAGGATTGGGGGTGGGGGATCGAACCAGGATGTGTGTGTGTGTGTGTGTGTGTGTGTGTGTGTGTGTGTGTGTGTTATGCTGCAATGACAGCTCTCCTGTGAGTAACCTTCTTCTTTCCATCTAAAGCTGGCTACTTCTCCCTCTCCATGACCACAGTGAGATGTGTCCCTCTACATTCTTTGTTTCTGTCAGATAGGATTATAAAATCTGAAGAAAATTGGAATGGCCCAAACCCCTTCTTTTAATTCAAAAAAAAAAAAAAAAGTAAGTTGATATCTAGTTCATATCGACATTGTTGCTCCCCTTCATCTGCTGCAGAGCACAGAGGACTAGGACCCAGGCACAGGAGACTCATCCCTCGATTCTCCTGGGAAGAAATCACTCATTGCCAAGCCCCTGAGTTGCTCGCCAGTTGCTCCATTCTTTTCCTTTTATGACCAATGTACTCTCCAGAAGCACACTTGTATCTGGAATGCAGCTTACTGTTCACTAAGCATCTTATGGTATATTGTTTGCTCGTATAGACAAACTGGATGGGGACTGTTTAAGCAAGCAGCTCCTGGATCAATACCATCTCTTCAACATTTAAGCACAAGAACATAACCTTTCAAATTCACCGTCAGATAAAGATTTTCTTCTTATACCATTATTCTCCTTATTGGATTTTTAAAAAAGATTTATTTATTTATCTTATGTATATGAATACACTGTAGCTGTACAGATGGCTGTGAGCCTTCATGTGGTTGTTGGGAATTGAGTTTAGGACCTCTGTTCGCTCTGGTCAACCCTGCTAGCTCTGGTCGGCCCTGCTTGCTCAGTCCCTGCTCGCTCTGGCCCAAAGATTTATTTATTATTATAAAAAGTACACTGTTGCTGTCTTCAGACACACCAAAAGAGGGTGTCAGATCTCATTACTAGTGGTTGTGAGCCTCCATGTGGTTGCTGGGATTTGAACTCAGGACCTTCAGAAGAGCAGTCAGTACTCTTAACCTTGGAGCCATCTTGCCAGCCCACTTCTTATTAGCTTTGAGAGGAAAAAAAAGTTTCAATTAACATTAGAGCAACATAAGCATTCTTAAGGGTCCAAATTAGAGTATATAGGCAGTGTGTGTGTGTGTGAGTGTGTGTGTGTGTGTGTGTATGTGTGTGTGTTTGTGTGTCCCTGCCCATCTGTCCAGTACGTTTCCACCACAAATTCCTCATGCTTTCCTTTTCCAACTTTTAACTCTTTTTCATTCTGTTTCTTTTCCTTTTTGAAGGGATGGGTGGATGTGGTTTTATTGGGTGCTTTTTTTTTTTTACTTTCATATTTATTTTAATTTCTTATGGGTGCATGCAATGCTGCTGGAGGCCAGAAGAGAGCACAAGATCTTCTGGAATTGGAATTAAGGTGGTATATGCTTTTTCTTCTTTGCTGAAAATAATTATTGGGTCTAGGGGTTTTCTGGTGAAGTCTTTAGAGTCCTTTTAGTACAGGATCATGTTGTCTATAAATTGGAATAATTGTAGTTGCTCCTTTACTTTTTATTTCTAGCTCAGACTTTAAGTACTAGACTGCATGAAAATGGAGAGAATGAATAGTTTTCATTTTGGGGTTTAGAACAAATGCTTTCCCCCTTTCCCTCTTGAGTATAGTACTTACTGTGACTTTGTGGAGCATAGCCTTTCTTATGCTGGCATACGCTCCTTGGTTTTCTAGTCTCATCAGGGTTTTTATCACTATGGGATGCTGAACTTCCGCACAGGCCCTCTTTGCATGGATTAGGGTCATCACGTGTTATATAACCTTGCGTATTTGTGTGCTGAGTTATATACTTCTTGGTTTGCATATGTTGAACTACACTTTCATTCCTGGTTGCTTATGGAGTACGATCTTTTTAATGTGCTCTTTGTTTCGGTTTACCAAAAATATATTGAGAATTGTTGCGTATAGCTCATCAGGGAAATTGGTCTATAGTTTTTTCTTTACTGTGTCCTTGGTATAATTCAGTAATGAATGTGTCTCATCCTGAGCTTTTTTTTTTTTTTTTTTTTTGTCAGAAGAATATTTATTACTGCTTCAGCACTGTTGGCTCTGTCAAAGTTTGTTTATATCTTCCTGATTTGATTTTGGTTGCTTATATACATCTAGACATTTGTCTACTTCTTCTAGATTTTCCACTTGTTTGAAATATGTCTTTTTACATGTTTATCCACTTTTAATGAGATCATTGCCAATATATACATTATTTTCCTTAACTTTATTTTTACATTAAACCAATGTCTGTCATGCAGCCACCAAAAAACCTTACAGTAAATTGCGCAGGTTTACAGTCCAGTTTAGACACTAGCTTCTTGGAGTCAGCCACTTTTCTGACCGCTTTCATGAAGTCTTCGTGAACTACAAAATCATGATCGGCACAAATTGCAAGCTTCACACCTGCTTCAGTCCAAGTGTTTCTCAGGTCTGCTCCATTAAAGCCATCTGAAAGCTTCATGCTTGCTTCCTAATCTATTGCACTGTGCTTTGTAAGAGGGCCTGCGTGGGTTTTCAATATATCTCATCTTGCTTGTTCATTTGGTAAATCGATATGTATTTTTCTCTCTCATCCTCCTGAGCGCAGCAAAGCAGGACCCAGTGTAGCTGGTCTGTTTGTAGCTGTGATCATTTTAACTCTATGCAGAGTATCAAACCCATCTATTTGATTTAGTAACTCCATCAAAGTTCTCTGACTCTCTCTGTCAGCTGATGTTCCCTCAGAAAACTGATGGCCACCAATAGCATCTACTTCATCCATAAAAATGATGCATGACTGGTGGTCTCTGGCATAATTAAACATTTCTCTAATCAAATGAGCACTTTCACCAATGTACTTGTCAAAATATGTCTTCTTTTAAAGAGATTTTACTTTTATTATTTGAAATTGTGTACGTACGTGCACATAGGTATAGATTCTCACAGGGGCCAGAGGTGTCAGGTCCTCCTGGAGCTTGAGTGATAATAAGCTGTGAGCCACCCAGTGTGGGTGCTAGTAACTGAACTTGGGTCCTCAGTGAGGACAGTATATACTTTATCCTCTCTTTGTTCATCTTTAAGTTTATTAATTTGGTTCCCTCTCATTCATACACACATACATACTAGAATCTCACTCTGCAGCTCAGGTTGGCCCCCAAATCATGAGAATCATCTGCTTCAATCTTCTGAGTGCTAAGATTATAGATATGAATCACCACATCCATGGTGTATGGCTGCTATTCTGAGTCAGATAATGGCACAAAATTCTTCTCTACCACTGACCCTGACATGGAAGGAAATACTGGGTTTGAGGCTTGTGAGAACTCTGGCCTTGTCCGTCCTGAGTATAAAATTACCCAGCATTCACCCGGAAATGGCTTCTGTCATCTAAGACCCTTCAGGAGAAACTGTCACTGAGGCGCTCAGCTCTGCTCAGCTTACTTCTGCGCGTCGTGAACCATGTGTGCTCTTTTAGTGTTTTTCATTCCTTTATACTTTCCTGAAGCTCTTCCTCTATTTTTCTCTTTAAAATATAGTTTCTTGGGCTGGAGAGATGGTTCAGTGGTTAAGAACACTGACTGTTCTTCCAGAGGTCCTGAGTTCGGATCCCAGCAACCACATGGTGGCTCACAACCATCTGTAATGATATTCAATGCCCTCTTCTGGTGTGTCTGAAGACAGCTATATAAAGCAAATAAATAAATCATTTTAAAAAATAAAATAAAATATAGCTTCTCCTCCTCATCTTCTTTTTCTTCCTCTTCTTCCTTTTTTTTTCTTTTCTTTTTTTTTTTTTTTTTTTTTGAGGCAAGGTTTCTCTGTGTAGCCATAGCTATCCTACAACTCATTCTGTAGATCAGGTTGGCCTCAAACTCAGAGATTTCCCCCTTTCTCTGCCTCCTGAGTGCTGGGATTAAAGGTGTGCACAACTACCACCTGGCTGAGTTTCTCTTCTTATTTTGACTCTCATAGATAGGTTGTATTTTGTCAGCCATCTTCCCACTAAGTCCCACCCTGTCCCCATTGCAGACTTGAAGCACTCAGGCATTCCAGGTCAAGGCTGTTTTCCAGCTCCGGTCATAGCTAAGGAGAACAAAACATTTTTTACATAGACATTCTGATGTTCTGGATCAGAACTCATCCCCTTAGCTATGGGACCCACTGCTTGGATTAAGCCAGTTATTAAACTTTCTTTGTCATTTTAAAACAGCTTGTTTTCTTGGAATGCTTCAGTATTACTCCAATTTTCCTGGAAACATTCCAAAAGGAGCTTTTTCTATGTCAATAGCTCACAGATTCTACTCTCAGAATCTCCCTGGGTTTTTCCTTGTTGCGCTAAGTAACCCCAGAGTCCCTCAACCATTCCCCAGATAAATGGGCTCCAACCTCCCTCCAGTCCCTCTTCAGGCTTCAGATCATCAGTGCTGGGAAAGAAAATAAATGCCCAGCAAGCAGTTCAAGGGCTGCCTGCAGAGGCCGTCTCCCTCTTTGAACACATGCTTCTCATATTGAAAAACCAGTTCATATTAGACTATTATTTTCAAATTAATTTTGTTTAAGACAGCATAGGGGAAGCAATTTCCAAACAGGGCCAGGGCTTTGTCAGTCAGAGCTGTTATGTAAGATAAAGACACCAACTGGCCAACTGGCTGCCTGGAGAGAGGCCAGCTGGGGAGTGTGATCCCCTCCAGGGAATGAATCTAGCATGGCTCCTCTGTGGATTTGGGGAAGAAAAGAAAGCTTAGTTTGTCCAGCAGAGACACGTCCACACCCCCCCCCCCCCCCACACACACACACACACACAGAGAGAGAGAGAGAGAGAGAGAGAGAGAGAGAGAGAGAGAGATCCATATATCTATATCCGTGGGGACTGCCTACAGGGCACCCAATTACCAAAATCCCATGATGCTCGAATCTTTTATGTAGATACTACACATGTTCTTTCATATACTTTAAGCCATCTCCAGGTGATTTGTAATATCTAATGGCGATGTAAATAGTTGTTACACTGAATTCCTATTCATATTTAGTAAGGATATCACCATTATTGGGATAACTATTTTTATTGCTGCTTTGTTCACTACAGCAAAGAATTAGGATCAACCTAGATGCCCATCAACAGGAAAATGAATAATGAAAATTTGGTATATATACATTTGGTGTACATATATGTTTGTATGATGTGTGTGTGTGTATCTATATATGAATACTATTCAGCTCTAAAGAAAAACGTAATCACAAAGTGTGTAGGAAAATGGGAGCCCTTAGAATGTATAATATTAAGTGAAGTCACACAACCTTAGAGAGGAAAAAAAAAGACTACATGTTCTCCACCACATGTGGATTTTAGCCAATAATATACATATATATGCAAGCAAATGTACATGTGGGTACAGGATAACATGTAGAAAGGAGAACAATAAAAGGTAAATCTAAATCTGATAATGGGTATGAGTCATGAAAAAGGAGATAAAGCTAATGGTTTTCTGGTTATAATTCCAGCATGTAGTTTTCATTTTAGGGGATAAATAAGTGCATAAAAATATATTTGATAGTGAAAGTGAAAAATCGAAAGTGAAGCTCCATAGCTTCTGATCTTAATGGCTACTCTAACTATATAGAAGGTCACTGAGTTATATAGTCTTCAGCTTTGCCCTAGTGTGTGTGTGTGTGTGTGTGTGTGTGTGTGTGTGTGTGTGTGAAGATGTGGTGGTGTCCTGTGTGTGTTTGAAATATGTTTGTGTAATAAAGCTTAAAATAAATTTAAAAAATTAAATTATTTAAAATGTTTTATCACAGTTTGTGTGTATGTGTGTGTGTGTGTGTGTATGTGTGTGTGCACACACACGCACACTCATGCACAAGCACATATGTATGGAGCTCAGAGGACTAAATGAGGCAGTCAGTTCTCCCGTCCACCAAGTGGGACCCTGGAACTGTAATCAGGTCATCAGTATTGATAGCAGTCATCTTTGCTAGCTGAGCCATCTCTCCAATCCCTTACTACTTTTATGATGCATGGTTGGTTGAATGTGGAACAGGATATAGATAACGTGGAATCTAGGGAAGAAAACCAATACTAAACCCAAAACATGAGCCAAAACTCATCTCTATCTCCCTTGAGGACAAGGCCCCTTTCCAGGATCACTGTCAGAAACCATGGAGCAGATGCCTGTGAGCTTCTTCTCCACTGCACAATACATTTCTGGTTTCACTTGCTTCGGGCTCCTCCCATCGCCCACCCCCAGTGCTGAGAATCAAATGTAGAGTCCTCCACCTGACAAGACTTTTGGCAACCAAAGAAACAAAACCAAAAACAAAATGAAAAAAAAAAATAAAATAAAAAAAAACACTGACACACATGTAACTATCTAAATGAGCCTTGAGAAGATCAAACCAGTCTCCAATGGTCACACATCATGCAATGTGGCTAGAAGTCCTAGTGGAATTAGTGGAGTTAGTTTCATTAACTCCCTAGTGCATTTCTTACCAGATGTTTGTAAGATACTTTCTTTCTTTCTTTCTTTCTTTCTTTCTTTCTTTCTTTCTTTCTTTCTTTTTCTTTTTTTTTTTTTTTTTTTTTTTTTTTTTTTTTTTTTTTTTTTTTTTTGGTTTTTTGAGACAGGGTTTCTCTGTGTAGCCCTGGCTGTCCTGGAACTCACTCTAGACCAGGCTGGCCTCCAACTCAGAAATCCGCCTGCCTCTGCCTCCCAAGTGCTGGGATCAAAGGCGTGTGCCACCACCATCCGGCTTGTAAGATACTTTCTTTCTCTTTCCGAGAAAATAAAACCACGATTTGCAATGTACAGTTCTGAAGCATCCATTTTTATTATTGGAATTTCTTCTATATATTTGTGTTTACACACGTCTTCAGTTTTTTTAATATTTAAAAATGTTCTATTTTTGTTATTATTTATGAGTGTTTTGCCTGCATGTATGTCTGTGTACCATATAGTCTAGAAAAATATGTCAGATCTCTTGAAACTGGAGCTCCATACATTTATGAGATATGTGGGTGCTGGGAATTGAACTAAGTAAGGCTCTCTAGAAGAGCTGCCAGTGCTCTTAATTGCTGAACCATCTCTCTATGGCATACAAGTCATTTTTATTTTATGTGTATGGATGTTTAGCTGCTTGTGTCTGTGTCCTACATGTGTGCCTGGTGCCTGCATAGAACAAGTCAATGGGTCCTCTGGAAATGGAGTTACAGATGCTTGTGAGCTACTGTGTGTATGCTAGGAAGTACACTCTGCAAATGTTCTTAACCTCCGAGCCATTTCTACAGCCCTGATTTTTAATAGTTTTATTAAGGTACCATTTACAGGTTACCCACTTAGCACATACAGTTCAAGGGCTTTGAGCATACACAAAGAGTTGAGAAATTTTCACTACAATCAATTCTAGAACATTACACTACTTGTACCCAGTAGCAGTCACTCCCCACTCTCTGTCCTGCCCTACTCCTGACCCCATGACCCACTACTCTCTTTTCCTTCTCAGGCATAAGCCTCTCTTGAACATTTCCTATAAATAGAATTGTATGATGTGTGATCATTTGAAAGTGGCTTCTTCCACTTAGAATGGTCATCTCAAGGCTTAGATCATCTAGACGGTTGGGTGTGTCAGTCCGTTCATTATTCCTTTTGATTGTCAAACAGTATTCTATTTTATAGGTATAGAGTTTGTTAGTTGGTGAACATTTAGATTATCCCTAACTTTAAAATTTATTAATTATTATCATTAGTGTATGTGTGTGTATGCACATGTGTGAGTCCACATGTACCACAGTACATGTATGGAGATCAGAGGACAACTTCCAGGAGTAAAGCCATGGCTTCCACCTTTATTTGGGGGAATCAAACTTTGGTCACCAGTGAAACTTTAATTTTTTAAAATCTTGTTTTTAATGTTTTTTGTTTTGTTTTGTTTTGTTTTGTTTAACCTCTCTGTTAACATACTACCCACCAGAGGTAATGGGAAAATAAAGATATGGGGGAAAGTGGACCTATTTAGAAAGGTTCTTTGGAGCAACTCCCATCCGTGTTGTCTGGAAATTGGCAGTTTAACTTACAGATCAGTAGCGAAAGCTCGATCCACTTATAAATACTTTATAGATAGCGTCAGGATAGCAAACACAAATCAACAGCGGTGATACTATCTATCAGAGACAGCCAGGCCTCGGCCTCGGGTCAAGTCAACAGGAGAGACCTAGAGGGACACCAGGAGTTCTCAGCTGTGCCTCTCTCAGGGAAACAAAGATCAGCAAAGACACACAATCATTACATAGGTAGTTCTACCCACAAGCCAAGTTCAGCCTCTATCACTATCTATGGAGTTCTATTTATACCCTCCAAACACCATGTGTCCTCCATGGGTCTTGTCTCAGTATGTGTCTTTCCTTAGCATATGCATCTGTCTCAGCTGACATCACTCTGCCCATCAGCCCAACCTCTCAGAAGTAACAACACACCACCAGAAAGTTTTGTTGCGTTTCTCTCTATGGAGTCCTAAGTAATGTACCTCAAGTACATAATGTAAGGTAGACTAATATATGTGTATTGTTAGTAAAAATAAATAAATAAATAAATAAACCACCTCTTTTTTTGTTTGTTTGTTTTTGTTTTTGTTTTTTGAGACAGGGTTTCTTCTCTGTGTATCCCTGGCTGTCCTGGAACTCACTCTTTAGGCCAGGCTGGCCTTGAACTCAGAAATCTGCCTGCCTCTGTCTTCCAAGCTGGGATTAAAGGCATGCAACACCACTGCCTGGCCCATTAAAAAACTCTTTTACTACTTGTCTTTTTGTCTGTTTGCTTTAACAGAACATCTTTTCATTTGTGTCTGTTTTAGCTAAGCATTCCTCCACGAGTCTGTCCTAGTCTTTCACGTGAGTTCACTTTAGGAAAACACTCCTTCATGTGTTTGCCCCAACAAAACACCATCCATGGTAGGCTTGTGCATCAGGTGTGTTATCCATTGAGCCGTTTCATCGGCCCTATTTCCAATTTTAACTATTGTGAATGCTGCCGCGGTGAACAGGTGTATACAAGTGTATCTTTAAATTTCTCTTGTCTACTTAACCCATGAGTGGAACGCGTAGGTCCTATGGTAACTCACGTTTAATGTTTGTGAACTGCCACAGGTGAACCATTTCCTGTTCCCTCAAGCAGCAAATGAGAGCTGAGATGTCTGCACATCCTTGTTAGCCTGTGTTGTTTTCTTTACTTTTTATCATACTCACACTGAGATAGGCTCTCATTGGAGTTTTGCCTTTCATGTTCTTAGTGGCTAATGACATTGATGGTGGTTTGAAGCTGCTCTTCAGCTATTCTTATGCCTACTTTGATGAGTGACTTGTCTTCCACGTTCTCATTAGATTCTCTTTTTATTTGGTGTTGTCAGGGGTTTTTTTTTTTTTTTTTTTT
>JADRCD010210311.1:0-22001 GCA_019843815.1 Montemys delectorum
GGGGTTTGTTCTTGATGTTTTTGTTTGTTTGTTTGTTTTTTGGAGGGAACCTGGGAAATGGAAAATTTACATGTAAATAAAGAAAATATCTAATAAAAAAAAGAAGAAAGCAAAAAATAAAACAATGAATTAAACAAAAATATTTATAAAGTCAGAAAATATACATAAGCAATGATATGAATTTGGAATATAGACTAGTGACATAATTATTTTGTTGGATCTTGAGAGAAATGCAAATTATCTGACCAACTGATTGATCAGATTGACCAATAATTTCTCCAGGTACCCAGAAATCTGCTTTCTGAGTGTTGAGAAATCTGTATGTTAGATCTGTACTATTATGACGGATAAAGTAAGAACCTAGAGATCTGGAACACAGAATAAACGACTTCTCAAGAGTGGTTGTATTTGATGTTAGAGCTGACAGAGTCTCAGATATCTGTATTGCAATGTTAATAAACATTGAAAGGAAATTTGAAGCAGTAAGGGCAAGACATAAAAATGCTTGGTGGAATGCAAATCTTTGTTAAGTTATTGTTAAAATACTCCTGATCTTTTCAAATGCATTTAAAAAAAAATAGCTACAGATACTGGGATGTAAGTGGCTGCTGAATAGCCAAAATTGGCAAGCACAGAAACTGGAATATTTGACAAGTCTCTCAGACTTCCAAGTTTGATTGAAAAATACCTCGATGGCAAGACAGGCTTTTTAACAGCAAAGCAACAGAACCCACAATTTTGTAGCCATTAAAATTCATTAAATGTACAGCATCAAAATTTTCATGAATTTGTAGCTCAAAACAACAAATCATGAAACCAGCAAGCAAAGTGGCTATTAGAGTATAATCGAATCTATAATTTTGAGGCTTTAATTTTTTTCTAGGAAAGCAGTTCCTTTGACAGTGATTGCATCATTGTAGATTTAAAATAAGAAAACATGTTTATCTAGGCAAAAATGTTACTACTTTTATTTGCTTATATATTGGGGTTGTTTAAGATTCTCTTTAAACTAGAGACTTCATTGCTGGAAACATTGTTTGGTGAGGGATTTTTTTTTTTTTTTTTGCTATCCACATCTTCCTGTCAGGCCTGCAAGCCAAGCCCCCAGATATACATACTGTGTAATTATGTCCTTCAGTAATTTGATTTCCCTGATTTGAATAGGCATGTTTCAGCTTAGACAGTATGATGTCCCTCCTAATGTTTGTTTGTGTCACACAATTGTTCTGAAAGGAGAATTGCTATTTCCTGTAGGTTATAGGCTATCATCCCAACAAGCTGAACTCATAACACTTCCTTCTAGGACCTGATGACCAAACCAATTCCAGCTGTACGAGCATGGTTCATCTTTCTTTCTGCAGTTACCCTGTCTCACTAGTACAACAGATGGTGAAAGCACCCTCAGCCCCAGAGCCTTGATTTGAAAACTACAAGTGCCCACTCCCAGAAGTCTACAAGAGACACTACCGTAAGAACACGCTTACAGCATCACTATAAAATGCTAAATCACCCCAGATGACCCTGATGTAGAAGAACGTTCTATAAAGAGAGATTAGGACATTACAGGAATGACTGGCAGGAAGTTTTCATGAAGGAAGGTTAGATGGTATCGAAGAAAGCAATGAGCACCAGGAACAGTGTGGGGAAGGGGCAGCTACAGAAAGAAAGAGGGCTGCTCAGAGCCATAAGGTCAGGTGAGCAAAGCAAATGAATCAGCAAGGGGATGAAATCAGATTGCAGCCCTGCAAGCCCATGAAAGCTGGAAGGTGCTCAGACTTGATTGAAAAAGCCGTCTACTCCCTGATTAATAAAACCTTCCTTCATAAGCTTCCCATACCTATATCACAAACCATTCGGGAGGCAGTACAGAGAGAAAAAAGTCCTTATTGAATTTCGCCACTGACATTTACCTGTTTCAATATTGTAACTCACTTCTGTTCCACAATAACTTTGTTTACTTGTCAGACTTTTTAATTTTAAAATAATGCTCTTATAAACTCTTATAAGAAGTTTAAAATAAACTCTTGCAAGAATTTTTCAAAAATAGCTTAAAATCTGGAAAATATCAATTGTGCTTTACTGTCAGTCTGCGAACAGATTTTAATTTGAGGTTCCTTTATTCTCACTATTATTTAATTATTTTGTAATGAGATGATAAATATGTAAATTTGTCAAACTCTTGTCCAAACCCACACATCATATAGGTTAGATCTTAATTCCATGAACTGATGTCTATTTGTCTAACCACTCAGCTCTCCTCTTCTCTCTAAAGTCAATGTGACCAACCATATTTCTGTCCTAACCTATGTGCCTAGCCATGTTGCTTTCTTCTTCTGCCTCACTACCTTACAAAAACCTGAGTTTCATTTCTGTGTTAAAGTTAATGAAGAGTTCATACCATATACTCTTTAAATATTTAACTATGAGATATTTTGTATCTATTTGAAGATCTTGCAAAAGATGCAACACTGGACCTCTTTGCAGAAATTACTTAGTATTACTAAATTATTCAATATCTACTTGAGGTAAATCTTTATAAGTAGAATTACCAAATCAGAAACAGGGGATAATCAAGGCAAAGTTAAAAACAAAAATTTCCTAGAGGTGAAACTGGAGCTACATCCACTATGCAGGCCAATGCAAGCTGTATCACATCTTCTTAAGGCTGAACTTTTACAACTTGATATAATTTGGATATACATAAGTAACAGACATAGATGCCTGATGTCCTTTTCCATACTGGCTCTAATAATAGCACTGGGGAGGGTTTACTATCAATTAAGAACATCACTATTTCTAACTTGGTCATAATCATAGGAGTGTGGTGCTGTCTCTTTGTGATTTTAATGAACTGTGTTATTTTAATCATTATCAATTTAGTTTAATAAAGTGAATTCTGATTTTAATTTGAAATTTTTTTCTTGTCTTTTAATATATATTTTTCTTTGAAAGTTGCATTTGTATCATATTCATCTGCCTCCCATAACTCCTCCTATATCCTGTCACATTCCATATGGAATGAAATTTGTGTTCACATTTAAAAACAAACAAAGAAATAAATGCCTCCAATCCAGTTAGTGCTGGCTATATAGTCTTGGGTGCCTGTCCATATACTGCAGCAAGTTCATCTGACCTGGGGCCACTCATTTAAAGAAAATTGACTCTATCCTCTCCCAGTACCTGCCAATTGCCAATAACCCCTTAGCTAATGGTGGTACTTCATGCACCCCTTTCTTTCCCATGCTGGGTTCTGTCTGGCTTGAGCTTGTACTGATATCATGCATGTGTTTAGAACTGCTGTGAGTTCACAGGTATAACTGTCCTTTTATATCTGGAAAACAAGCTTTATTAGTGTCATCCACCCCCTGTGAATGTTTCAAACTTTCCCATCCCTCTTCCACAATGATCGCTGACCCCCTACCAAGGAAGAGCTGTGGTACCCATGTCTCATTTAGGGCTGAGCAATCATTCACCATCCACTGAAAACCGAAGCATCTTTGATAACATTTGAATGCAATAAGGGGAAGGGCATAAGGAGAAGTCATTAGGACTTCGCTCGACTCTGTTACTCTTCAGAAGGGGAACAGCTGTAGCTCCTCCCTTTGGATCTATTATTTGGACACTTTCATGGTGATTTTCTATAAACTATATTGTCTACTTTATTTTTTATTTCTTATTAGTTGTCTTAGCCCATTTAGTCAACCAGTTTACTCTAATAAGATACTATAGCCAATGTATCCTATAAACAACAGAATTTTTTTCATTTGAATTTATTTCTCATACTCTTGGAAACTGCAATCCCAAATCAGAATAGACCTTAGTTCTGGTGAGAGGTTTTTATGAAGGGCAGATTGCCCATTCTTGGTGTATCCTGACATGTAGGAAAGAGAGCTACTTAGCTCTCTGACTTGGGGTATTGATTCCATTTTGAATGGCTCACCTTCTAGACCTAATTTTCTTTCCAATACATTATAATAATATAATACAAGGAGCAGGCAGGACTTCAACAAATAAATCTTGGGTTCATTCCATAAGTATTTTAAGCTTTTTTTAAAATGTGTTGCATGTCATTTTATATATTAATAACACTAATCTTATCTTTTAATTATTTCTTTTCCTGATTCTATTAGAATTATTTGAGCATGTGATTGGATTGCCTCTGCAGCTTTATTTATTTATTTTTTACCTTTTAATTGATTCTTTGTGAATTTCACATCCCAATCCCACTCATCTCCCTGTTCCTTCATATTACATTCTCCACTCCTTGTAACCTTCCCCCAAAATAAGATAAAATAAAATTATATTAAATTAAAAAATCTTGTCGTGGAAGCTCTTCCGTGTCATGGTGTGTCACACAGTATACTTTTTTGTCCACATATCTTTACTTGTAGATGTTCATTGCAGTGAGTCACTGGTCTAATTTGAGGCCTCTGGCTACTGCTACACTATCAATACTAGATCCTCATTGAGACTCTTCTCAGATATCCTGCTGTTGTCCTGTATTGTGGAGATCCTGCACCTTTGGATCTGCAGGACCAGCCCTTTCACACCATCCAGAAGATCATGGATGGGGTAGATGTTGGGATAGACCAACTCAAAGCCCTGAATCTAGCACTGGGATGTAGCTGAGTTGGTCAATCCACCAGCTCTCCTGCGCCCACACCACTAGCACCAACTTTCCAGCTCTCCCCAGCTGGCTAATTCTCCTAATACTAAACCAAACCAGGGACAGGGTTTGCTCTCCTGCTCTCACACCCTCAGCTCTGGTTCACCTGTACCTTTGCCACCAGCGCCAGCTCTACTGTGCTGCCCAGACAGGACGCAGGACCCACTCTCTTGAGTACTGCAGCCAGTGACAAGTGGAACCATTTCTCCCTCTCTCACTACCTGAGAGACAGCTCGTCCACCTGTAGTAAAGCAAGGGACAAGAGTGGAGGTGGGGAGGACATCTCTCCCTCTCCAAAGCCATCCCAAGATAGACTAGAGGTGGGACCCACTCTCCCATCTTCATGCCCAGGCAAGGGGTATGACCAGCTCTTCTGCTGCAGGCAAGGGGTGGGGCTAGCTCAGCTCAATGCTTGGAAATCAATAAGGCCTCAGGTGGCAGCCCAGACCAGGGATATCTGTATGGCCTTTGGTGGTCACATAGGTCTGGGACATCAATCCAGACCCTAGCTTCCATGGACCCACCTGGAAACAGTATTGGCCCAGATGTCCCCATGGCCACAGGCCACTCAGATTAAAATCTCCTGACCACAGGGCAGCACAGCTGTTAGATATCCACATGATCTCCAGTGGCAACCCAGACCACAGATATCCATTTGGCCTTTGATGGTAACTCAGGCCACAGGCATTGATCCAGACTCCAGCTTCAGCAGGACAATCGACCCAGACATGGTCCCTGCTGGCAACCTGGACCAGGACCTTCCTATAGCCTCCACATATCTGCCTGTTCATGTCTCCAGTTCCACTTCTCTCCAGCATAGGAACCACTTGACTTCGCTTCACTTTCATCACTCCACCATGTCCTCCATCTTTCCATCTCTCCACTACACATCCCTCCATTGTAGTGGTGCCAGTGGTGCCAGTGGCTGGTGCTAGAGTGTCTTTCTTCTGGCTATGCCAGGTCAGTGTGGCGAGGGTAGAAGCTGGGGTGTCTTTCTTTCCCCTAAAGCTTTGAATGCCTCTGTGCTCAGTTCTCAGTGAACTCAGTTAATTGAATCAAACTAACATAAACCCATTCAAATTATGAAAATAATTTTGCTACTGTGTGTGTATGTGTGTATGTGTGCATGTATGTGTACATATGTGTGTGTAAAGTTTGTATCACCACATGTGGCATGTCAATCTCTCACAGGGACATTTGCCATCATGTGCTGCCAATGGCTTGTGAGTCACTTGGAAGCTGGATTTCTAATTTTTTATTCTGCTTAGAATTTTAAAATCTTCAAGTCCATCTCAAGGTCTTGGGATACAAGTACTATACCTGAAGATGTAAGCTAGGTAAGTTTCTAAAATGTAAATTTGTTCTGAAGAGACTAGGGATTTTATATAAATAGTTGAAGGATTTAGCAAGTTTGACAGTTTCATACTTGTACATGTTCATTCTAGCTCAGTGAAGGACTTGCTTGGTGACGCTAGGGAAATTGTTCGACGTTTTTCTTTTTTATTTCTTCTTCAAAAAGAGATCAAACCACTTTCTGACCCCTTTGTCTGATTTGAGAGTCTTCACTGATGAGATTAAGGTAGTGGAAAGCTTAATGCAAAAGATACCATTCACTTGGGCACTGGTTCTCTTTAATTATCCGCCCTGGGAATATTTGTGCTTGCTATCACTCCTAATAGTGATAATCAGATAGGGTTCATGTTACTATCTGAAGCCAAAAGCCCATAGGTGATATTTAGGGATGCTCACCTCAGAACCAGGGCAAGCTCTAAGAGTCTGTCATAGTAACTCAAAGCAGCAGGGAGTTCAGCCTCTGGGAGTCTTAAGAAAAGCTGGGTATTATGTTGAGGGGTTTCTATGCCCTGGTACAATCACCCTGCTCAGCAGCAGATGCTGGAAGACAGGAATAACAGGCAAAATTAGAGGTGAAGTCTCCAGATGCAGGGAACTATGGCAGGGTCTCCTGCTTGGATTCTGAGCAAGCAAACCCTGCCAGCATAGATTCTGATCATTCTGGAAGCAGTAAACACTGTTAGATAAGACCCTCCAGACAGATGACAGTATATGAAACATGCATTACCCTCTGCAATACATTCTTTTGGGATTCTTCCCCATTCACCAGAAGGCAATTCCTGCTACCTTGAATGCATGATGGTGAATAAAGTCAAGGCCTTCACACCCTAGACTCCTGATATTTTAAGATTCAACTAAACAAAGATCAAACTATGGCCCGAGTAATAAAGCACTTTTTTGTCTTGTATGACTAAAATTGTTGTCACATTGCTAAACGGTTTTGTTTTTTGAGATGAGGGTCAACGATGATCAATATTCTAAGACATGTAAAAAATGTGTGGGTTAACATTTCTGTCCATGAGGAATTTTTGGAATATAGCCATGTCTCTTTTATGTGCTATCTGTAGGTGATCTTGCTCAACAACAGCAGAATTAACTTGAAAGATTTTAGTACTCTCTGACTCGTTGATAGATTCAATTATCTATCTGCTCTCCTCTCCAACCATGATGTATCTAATGGACCATGCGCTTACCTTGCCCCAACACTGCCCATGTTACCACCTCATAAAATAGCCTAAAACTGACAGCCAATGATAATCCTCACAAGTATTCTCATGTTGAACTTATCTTTACCCCAGTGGGAATAATTAGGAAATCTAGTAAAATGATTCAGACTCTATACACCAAACCCCTTGCATGGAGACAAAATTTTAAAAAGTTCTTCCTTTGTCAACATTTATATGAGGGGTACTGGCACCATCCTCTCACTCTCCCATAGCCTTTAGGAGGCTCTCAGGTACCCAGAGGAGACTTAGGGCTATTAAAGAATGGATGCCAAAAAGCTTTTCCATGCCCTACTTCTAAACACATGTTTTTCTCTATGACTTTACTAGGGGCTGCTGCTCTAGTTTGGGAGATGTTACAGGGTTTCCTCTTAGCCATGCCAAGTAAACCTAGGAGGCAGTGTCATTGGACAGTGTGCCACTCTGGCTCCTTGGTGCTCTCTGTGTCCTAAGTACAGACTCCATATTCCTAACAGTTAAATGTTTGTCACCAGCACTTTGATTCCTCTGCTTTTAAGTCTGACTAAGGGAAGCTAAGCGTTTTATTTTGTGAGGGGACCTTGTGCAGTGTTGTTTACTTATTTGCCGTGGTTAAGGCTGACCATGTAGAATAAACATCTCATCTCTTTTTCTTCCTTATTTGCTTTTGCTTTCTTCTTCTCTCATACATTATATCCTGACCACAGCCTTCTTTCCCTCCTCTCTTCCCAGTCTCTCCCCCCCAATCTTCCCAGATCCAGTGCTCCTCTCATTCCCTTCAGAAAGAAAAGCAGGCTTACAAATGATATCAATGAAACACAGCAAGATACAATAATACTATGCATAAACCTCCATATCAGGGTTGGAGGAGGCAACCCAGGAGGGGGAAAAAGATCTTATAAGCAAGCCAAAGAGTCAGAGACATCTCCGTTCTCACTGTTAGGAGCCCAACAAAAACCCAAGCTAATGAACTACAGGATGTATACAGAAGGCCTAGCATAAACCCATGCAGGCTTCATCATTGCTGCTTCAGTCTCTGAGATCCTATGAGTCTTGCTTAGTTGCTATAGAGGACCATGTCCTTCTAGTGTTCTAGAACCTATCTACAAACCTTTCTCCCCTCTTCTTCAGGTTTCCTGGAGAGCCCCACCTAATATTGGCTGTGGTCTCTGTATCTTTCTCCTATCAGCAGCTGGGGAAAGTCTCCCTGATGGTGATTGAGCTAGACTCTGACCAGTGAGTATAGCAGAAAACCACTAGGAGTCATTCATTGACTTTGGTTTTGTTTTACTTTTTAAATGTTTTTTTCAGACATAGACTAGTCTATCTTGAGGTATCTCACCTAACAAAACTTGTTTGCCCTCGCTAAGTAGCCATTGATTGAAGATGCTGTTCAGGTAGATTGTGGTAGATAACAAATTTTCCTTTTTGCATAATTGACATGAGACTAGTCTGGTCTTTTCAGATCTTTAAGCAAGCAACCATATTGGATATAAATTCATGGGAGAAACTTGCCTGTTTCATCCAAAGACACTCTAACGCAACAGCCTTCCCTGTTCTTGGGGTGTCACACTCCTTCTGCCCTATTTTTGGTAACATTACCTGAGCCTTAAGTGTAGTGGTTGTGTCAAGGTTTGGGCCAGGCAAATATGGTAACTTTGTCACTGCATTTTTGACTAGTTATGCATCTCTATAATAGCATCTGTTGGCTGAAAATGAAGCACCCTTGATGAGGGGTAAGAGCTACACTTATCTATGGGTGTAAAGATAAGCATTTAGAAGGCCATTGCAAACTATATAATTTTAGGCATAGCAGTAGTCAGTTCTTCTCTAAGACCTATGACCCCTCCAGCTACATGATTTTGGTTAAGTTTACACTGATTCCCTCCAATTGAGTAGGGTGTAGGTCAGTCACACAGCTGTTGGTTACACATGAATTACCTTGCTGGTCCACTTGTTGTAGTTCTGAGGCTTTATAGCTGGTTATAGTTGTTTATTGCTTCTCTCTCTTGGCAGCTTGCATAGCACCTTTCAAACATTATGAGAACTAACCCTCAGGGAAGAAAGTTTCAAGTAGTACCAACTAGACTTCTCTAAGATCTGTGGGAGAAATCTGTAGTATCTATCTTCAGTAATAGGATCTTATCTTCAGTACTAGGATCTTATCTTCAGTAATAGGATCTTATCTTCGTGTTCTGACAACAACCAACAGAAATGAGAATAATTTACATTGTTTTAGAAGTTTCTTGCCCCCAACTCCATTACCAACAACTGAAAGAGAAGTACTTTGCATGGCAATGGAAACTTTGTTAGATAGTCTATGGGTACTACATACCCATAGAAATATATCCTATTTCATGGGCACGAGGTATGAGTGTGTGTGTGTGTGTGTGTGTGTGTGTGTGTAATTTATCTCTATTTATACAATATTGTGTATTTTTAAATGAGCTTATAAAATCATAGGTCTCTGTGTGGGTTTGCTAAATATTTTTAAGTGTTTTCCCTCCAGTTCTCTGTATATTGCCCTCCCTCCATCCCCCCAGTTAAGTGCCCTAGTTTCATTTTTCCACTTTATAAAACCCATATCTTTTCTCAATCTCTAGAGCTCCTTGATTTTCACAAGGTCTGTGAAGTTAACATTGAAAGATCTGTGCACATCAACACTGGAAAAATATAGTGTTAATGTTCTGCCAGTCTATAATTTGAGAGTAAAATATTTAAATTCAGTAACTCTGATTTGGAACCTACTCCTTATCTCCCTCCCTAGAAACATAGGCAAGCATCCATAGGCCCCATCATGGCTACTTCCTCAGACTCCAAATGGCCACTTTATGCAGATTCACTTTCTTTTATTTATTTAAAAGAGAACAATTGGAGATCATATACTAGTGTGTAATCATCAATGCTCAAGCATAAGTTATTCATATTTAAACTTGTTAAGACACTCTGCAAAAATGTATCCTCAGATATTCTTGAATATATGTTTATTTTTAAGGAACATAAAATGGATGAATGGTTAAAGGAACTGATTCATCCATATTTTAAAACTCTATTCAGCAAGAAAAAGTAACGCCATCAATATATATATTGATATATTTGGAGAAGTGTCTGTTAAGTGAAAACAAACACTATAAAATTTGCACGATCGTATTATGTAATATTACTGACAGATATTTGGAATGATGAAGCCAAGAACGTTGTGGTTTATAGATATCATGTAAAGAAGAGGGCATGGATATAAAGGGATCAGCATGGTGAAGTCACAATAAAGGAGCTTTTCTATATATTGATTCTACTGTTGATTAAAAAGAGTTCCAATGCAATAAGCTCACACACATACATGCATGTGAGTCTGAACATGTTTTGCATATTTTACTAGCGTTGACTTCCTAATTTGAATATTGTGCCAGAAACATTCAAATTGCTCATATTGCAGGAAGCTGTGTGGAGGTCTCACAGGATCATCATGTATTTGTTCTTACAACAACTCTTGTTACTCTATAATTATTTTAAAATATAAATATTAAAATTCACAAACATAGATGAAGGAATCACAAATCAACAAACGGAACATCATCCAAAGTAGGAGTGGAAAGGCAGTTACTCTTAGTTCTGCTTGTGTTTTCCTTGAGTTTTACTACCAAACAGGGCTAAGAGTCTACAACTAATAGTTCTATCTTCGGTCTTGGCTTGTTATAACTAGAAGTTCTGCCCTGGCTAGTTTGGGAGGGGCAATTTTAAGCTTCTAATAAATGCACTCACCATGTGCTTATATAATAAGTCAATACATCATAAATCTAAAATCTTATTTGCATTTTGTTAAGACCACAGAACTACACAATGTCTCACACATTTCCTGAAGATATCTGTGTCAGGCTGAAAGAACTAAAATCATACTTATTGGGCTTTGATATCTAGATTTGAATATATGGGCCTGTCCTTACTTTCCGCATCCCAGGTCCTCTTCTTAATGAACATCTTAAGTAAAATTAAAATGGTTCATGTACTTTAACAAATAGGCATTTTTACCCTTGCACATGTCATTGTTGGGGCTTGGTTTTAATTCTCCTTCTTCTGCCTGTAATTGTGATAATAATGAGATGTCAGAATGTAGAGCTTCTCAAGTTTAAGAGAGGCTCGTCCAAAATGAATGTGTTTTTCCTGCCTGAAATATTAGTTGCTAAATCATCTACAGCTAACACTGGCACAGTGTTTTACAACTAAAACACTTTTGTTTAAAAAGTGAGAGATGTAAGAAGGTCATCTCTTTATGGATTACAAGACAGTGTAACCCAAAGACAGCAGATTCAAGAATCAGACATGGTTGGATTAAAGATTGGAACCGTACTCAGTTACTTATTAGTGTCATACTTCAATATTCAAGTGTCTATGAAATGGGATGGACGCCATCATTCCTGATGAGGTGTTCTGGAAAAGAAAAAGTGAACACATTCACAAAATAGTGGGGACTTCTCTATATTAGCTTCTCATGACACACATTTTGTACTCTGAATATTTGCTCCCTCGTTTCTGTTATTCTCTAAATCTGTACTATCCAGTACTATAAGAATCTGACACCTGTAACTAAATTAAGCTAAAATTAAAGTAAAAGTTTTTCAGTTACAGTAGGAAGTACTCAGTAGCCTATGCATCTAAAACCTACGGCATTGTACATAACATATCACAGAAATTTTCTAGTATAAAATAAGAGAAAATTCTCTTGAATAACTCTGGAGTTAAGTCAAAATGCTGGCTCTATGGATTTTATTCTGCTTATCAAAAATTATCAATTAACAGTTAATATCCACAGATGGTAAGGGGTGGATCACATTCAGAAGAAAAAATATAATAGATCATTATGAATAAATGGATTGGAAACTGGAATGGTAGTATCAAATGGGGAAGAAGAAGGAAAGGAGAGTGAGAGAAGGGATTACTAAAACTAAGGGTCATTTGGGAGACTAATGTGGAATTTTCAAATGTAATATAAAATATATTCTCTTATTCATACCTGCTAAATTAAATATTTTAGAGTACCTAATAGATCCAACTTTTAGTAGGATAGACATCTTCCTTTATAACTATAAAGGAAAGAGTAATGATAAATACTGAGAGCTAAAATAGAATGATCATTTTGAACTATCCCTGCTATCCATGTCTGTTGTGTTTCCTTTCCTCAACCCCAGTGTGTGTGAGTGTGTGTGTGTGTGTGTGTGTGTGTGTGTATGTGTGTGGTGTTTATTCTAACAGGAAGCTTACCATAGAGACTCAGGAGATGGCCCAAGGCTTATTGACTTTTCCTCAAAGGAGAGTTAATACTAGATAAGTCCTCACTTCTCTGCTTTTCTTAGAGGATTCTTGAAATGAAATTATACTGAATAGTTGTTGAAAGCAAACTGGGTTGAGTATTCCCAGGAGCTACAGAGCACACATATTTGTAAAACCTGCAGTAGGTATGTGCTTTAAGAAAGCAGCACTCATTCAGACTTCAGGGGAAATCAAAGAGAGTTGAGTCAGAGCCAAACTAGAAACAGACAAAAAAATCTAAGCACACAAGTGATAATGATGACTAAACTACAAAATGAGGGGACATGAAAAGCAAGAGTATGGCACAAAGATGAAGTCAAGAACTAAAGTGTGGAATGCAAACACAGAAGGGAGGATGTGCTGTGTTCTCAGAAAGAAATTGGTTTTGGCAGATATGTTTTGTGAATGCTGCCAGCCTGTGCAAGCTGTAGGCTGACCATCACATTTCAGAAGTGCACAAGATGAAGCAATGGGAAAACAGGAATAAAATACAGCCCCTACCTTAGAGCACCTGATGCTACAGTATCAAAGTTAAATGCATTCCCTGGTAAGAAACTGGCACATGAGCTGTGGTGTATAAAGAACACATAAATACTCCAGGGAATAGGGAGAAAAAAATTGGTTTTAGTTTATGGAATCTTTCACTTTATGCAACACTTGATCTGAATTTTCATAGATTCCCAGATGCAGAGATGCTTAGAGAGAGAACCCAAATGGACAGAAAGCAAGTTCAAAAGCAAGAGCTGTGGAAATGGACAATGCATCACTGGCATTTTTTCTCAGCATGGAGAACAACTAGGAACTAAGAAAGTAACTTCGAGAAAGACAGAAATGATATAGAAATCCTATCTGAGTCTAAGAGGGCCTGCATAGTGTCTATGATGATGAATGGAGAAGAGAAAGCAAAGGTCATGATACCTACCCTTGATAGGAGCTGTAAAGATTGATGAAAAAGTAATTATATTTTCAGAGATATGCTGTCATTCTGTTTGAAGCAGGTAACAAAGATAATAAACTTGGTTTTCAGACTTTGAATCAGCAAACCTGGGATATTGTGAGTTTGTAGATGGACATGACACACAATGTGTGTGAGTGACCCACAACTCATGTTTGTTTGTTTTTTTTTCCCAGAAGACAATTAGGAGAAATCTCAATGGAGAAAACAAACTGACAGTTTCAGGGAACCAGCTAAGCAAGACCTTGAGTTCCTGCACAGAGCAGTAACGCCTCAGGTCCCCATACTCCACCTACACCCCTCCCACCCCACCCCACCAACAAGATTTGCTGAGCAAGATCTTTAAGGTTTAATTTGAGGTAAGTGCCCAATTTAAAATGTTTTTTGGCTCTTGATTCAGGTTTCCTTTGAGCCAAGATGATCCTTGCCTCTAGGGAATAAATGTTCCCACGGACTAAAGGAAACACTCTAGAGGAGGCAAACACTCCTAGCACTGTTTGGGGGTATGCTGCTTGTTACTAAAGATATAGACAAGACATCAACAATGCCTGTGACATATTCATTTATTTGTTAACATAACATTATCTTTGACTGTTTAAAAAAGGAGATGTTTTAGTGATTTATATTTTTTAAAATTTTTTCTCTTCCTTTCTTCCCTGGGAATAATCTATAAAAGAACATGGCTAACACACATCTTTAATAGGAACATCTTGGACCACGATTATGGAACAGTCAGGAAGCTTGCTAAGAATACACAAGGTCTATGGCTCTCTTTCATTTCAAAGCCCAGTTTTGCTCCTCATCACGAAGAATCTTGGTCAGAATATGCTCTTTTCAGAAGTGTAAGTCATAGTCTGTTGATGGTAACATGTTGAGCATATGAATCAACTGATCTTAAAAGTTAGAAAACACTTGAACCCCAAGCTTAGTGAATATACAATATGACTACGGTCAGGATTTGACTTTAAAGTCCACTGTGATAGATTAGATGAAAGTGCCCCACATAGATTCACAAGGAGTGGCATTATTGGAGGTGTGGACTTGTTGAAATAGGTTTGGTTTACTGGAGGAAGTCATTGGGATGGACATGAGGTTTCAGAAGTTCAAGCCAGGCCCCATATTACTTTCTCTTCCTGCTGCCTGCCAAACCAGATGCAGAAATCTATACTACTTTTCCAGCATCGTGTCTGTCTGTGTGCAGCCATGCTTCCCATCATAATGATAATGGACTGAGCTTCTGGACCTATAAGCAGCCCCATTTTTTCCTTTATAAGAGTTGCTGTGGTCATGGTGTCTCTTCACAGCAATAGAAACTTAAGATATCTGCCAACACCATTTCTGCAGAGAAGAATTTTAAGATAAGATATATGTAACTAATCAGCAAATTTCTATGAAGTGCTGTATGCTTACATACCTACGTATAAAAAAGGATTGATGAAGGAAACAGTTCTAAAGTTGATCACTCCATAAACTCATAAGATTTTTTTCATAAAGTTACAGAAAATAATCTGCCTAGAGTGGCTGATCAAAAACTATAAAATTGAAGATAGTTTAAGACATACACAATGTTATACTGACACAGGGACATGGACATTAGTTTTAATGAATTGTTACTGGTCAACTATAATGTCATTTAAGCAACAAATTATTTAATCATGGTAAGCCCTGAGTTAGTACTCAAAAAATCAGTTAAAATACAAGAGAGAAAGTGGGCCTTTTCCTAAACAGAATGCTGATTGCTATCTAGATTTTTAAACCATTATAGCAAACATCTGCTCCTATAAGAGGCATCCTAGATTGACATATTTAACGCTAAGAAATGTTGTTGAATGACCATGCATTTTTTGACACACTTTTGTATTCATCGCAGAAGTATCTGCCTATTTCTATGTAGATAAATTGAATAACTAGATAACCCTTCAGTGAGGAATAATTATATACTACATTAATCAGGTGACCAAAACTGTCAGCATTGATGAAGGAAAATGTACTTTCTGTGCTTATGACTGTAACAAGGACACTGCATGTACTACTCTATGTAAGACTGTTTAACTTTGATATAATCATGAAAAAGTCCTCAAATTTTCTTTAGGTAAAGCGAGGTTGATTATCTGAAAATGCAATAGTATGACTAAAAGGCTGAGTAACAGTCTCTGATTATAAGAAGTTAAAGAGAGGGGTAACTAGGGGAAATATATAATTTTAGACTAGATAGGATCATGGTTTGTAGACTAAATTGTTTATTAAATTGATTGATTATAGTTAGATAGAATCTTTATGCTTAGAAAATACATCCAACCTTAGACTCTACAAGTACATAATAATCATAGCAATTATTTATGTGGCCTATACTCTAGTAATGTACAAAAACTAAATGTATTTAGATGTATGTATTTATTTGTACGTATACGTGGAAGTATGATTGTCAAACAAATGAAAAATAGAATAAATATATTAATATTCATTATTCAATTCATTAGCAGCTTCCTTATATATTTTTATATAAAAAGTAATTATTTCAAACACAGAAAAGCCCAGGATTACATATGACCTTTACTTCAGCAAGTATTTAAAGAATACTTAATGTCAATTCTTCTTTAGCTATTCATTTTTTAAAAATGACTAGGCAATAGTACTTTCCACTTTACTTTATAAAGTCAGAATTAACCTTACATAAAAGCCAGAAAAAATTCAAATAAAGAAAACTACTGGACCCAATTTCTATTGACAAAAGTCATCAAAGAAAGCAAACAAACCTAGCAGCACACTTAGAAGAGTCCACACCATGTCCAAGTTATACAAAACTACTTTACCATAACAAAATCAGCTAACATATTTATAGTTCAATCTAATGTTTTCAATGAGTAAAAATCATTTTTGATGGAATTCATCACTATTTCATGATGAAAATGTTTCATGATGAAACAAAGTAGGAACAGTAAGAAAGTATTTTAACATAATAAATGTAATACATGAATCCTGAAATCATTTCAAGAAATAGGAAAAATGTCTACTCTAATTACTTCTGTTCAACATAATACTGAAATTGCTGGTCAGAAGTTTTAGGCAAGAAAAGTAAACAAAGGTGTTCAAATTGGAAAAGAAGTTAACTTATCTTAGCTGAGAATGGTTATTCATGCCTGTCATCTCAGCAGCTCGGAGGTTAAGGAACTTAAGACTGGACTGCTGCACATTGAATTCCAAGCCAAGCAAAGGCTTATGAAGATGTTGTCTCAAAACAAAACAAAAACTATGTTCTCCTTTTATTCAGATGAAATTTCCTTATACTTAGAAATTTTTATAGACTAGAGTTTCATTCTTTGTTGAGTTCACAGTTCCCATTTTTAATATCTGGTTTGCTCTCATATCAATTAGTTTGTCTGTTGAAAATAATTATTAATGTCTTTGACTATTTGAATAAGTAAATGAACTCAACAAAAAATTTAAGACAGAATTATCACATTATTATGTTATATTTTCCTTTGGGATCGTAACCAAGTCTTATATTCATCAAAATTCTCTACAGGGTACCCAGTAGTGTACTGTGGACTTACATGCCCTCAATTTTCATTAAATAATGATGATAATAATAAAAATAGCTAATGCTTGCTGAGAACATGCTAAATTCCTGATGCTGTCCTAAGTATGCTATGTGGCTTAAAACTTTTAATCTCTAATGATTTTATGAAGTATAATTTACAACTGATCCTGTTCAGATAAGAAACTGAGAGCTGGAGAGCTTAAGTACTGGAGTCAGTATAATGGCAGAGCTGAACATAAAACCTAGTTTTAGGTCCCAGGGCACATTCTCTTACCTGTCGTCACGCTATGCTATTCATTCTTAAGCCGGGTTGAAATCATGGCAGCTAGAGAACAGTGCTATTGCAATTCTGAAAGCAGAAGAGTGTCTGTAGATAAAGGCACTGTCGATGTCCATAAAGTAGCCATCCACCCAATAGCCTATGATGATGTCACAGGGTAGCCGGGCACCCAATAGCCTAGAGGGAGTTCTATGGTGATATCGGAGCCTTGTACCCAGTAGGTTACAGGGGGTTGTATGATCATTCTCAGCATCATGTTGGGAAGGATAGAATTTTGTTCTGGTGTTGTGCTCATTTGTTCCTCAAGATCAGCAAAGATGCCTTTAGTCCCCATGTGTCTTTGAGGTGTCCATGGTTTACTTTACTTACAATTTTGTCTCCCATTGTATCTATAGAAACATTTACTTCCTTACTTTATTCAAATTGGAGTAGAGTGAGAATACCTTTGGCTAATGTTGAGTGGATTTCCTGGTGTGAGTGGGCAAAATAAAGATTCTTAGCTTCTGGTCAGATTTTAGTCTCTATGCAGTTTCCATCATCGGGAAATTATATAAATACAAAAAGAAAGCTCCTCTTAAGGAGAATTGTAGAAAAATTTTAGTTAAGCCAGCTACCGAATATGACTACACATTCCTTCCATGATGTGCTTGCTAATGTCTCTCTAGTCAAATCCTGTCTTAAGAATACAGTGGTTAGGATTAGGATCAATATTCTTCTATTTATAAAAGCAACTTGTCAAAGGAGTGTGGAAATATCATGGAGGAAGGAGTAAAGGATTAGTAATGGAAATCCTCATAGAATTCCCAGTATCTCTGAGGTATGAATGTATTGGAGTTTCAGCTCAAACTGGGAACAAAACAGCACACCATGTGGCTTAGCCACATGGAAACTCAGACATAGCACAAGGAGACTCAGCCTTAGCATCCATTTCTAAGTAGACAGATGAAATGCCATCATCAGAGAAGGCCAGGGAACATTAGTTACACGTGTCATAAAGTCATGTTAATCCAAACAACCAATAAAGTGGACCTAAACTATAGCTTCATGTTGTTGCTCCACAGTCCAAAAGCAAAATGTTGGGTCAAGGACCAATTGACCTTTCTGAAAAGCCAGCCTACCATACTTACATATATTGAACTTACCAGTGTATGATTAAGTCAGTATCCATTAAGAGAGGATCTCAAAGAAAAGGGCTGTGGCTCACAAAGTGTAAACTACATACACTGGAGCAAGTACAGAGAAAGGCTTGGGAAGCTGAGAGCCTGGAAAGGGGACCTTATATATCCTAGTGATAGAAATAGCAGATCAGACTGAGAAGGTTAGATACACATTGCCAAACAGGAGAACCAAATGACATGGAGAGGTGGGGGACAAAAATAGTGTTATAGCACTGTCATTTGACAGGGTTTCGTGGAATTATTCGAAACTATAAAGGGAAAATGGAAAGCAACTTGGGCTGACCAATGCTTTGGTTACCCTAGTTCAAGAGAAACTGCTGAGATGGCTTTTAAAGTTGAAATATTTTCTTTTCTTTTTTCTTTCACTGTTTTAAATTCATTTATTTCCTGACTAAACTGTGGAGGGAAACAAAATTTAAATGATTCAACATATGTCACCCAGAACTACTTAGCTCTGAGTTCTTTTTCAAGACAACCCTCATGAGAGGTCTATTTTTGGTGTGAGCAGATTTCCATTTCAACTGATGCTTTTTCCTCCTCTTGTATTCAGCCTGGGAGCCAGTTGAGATTCTTAAAAAGGCCTGCTGTGTTGCTGAGTGTCCTAGAAGAATACAGCATTGCAGTGGTTCAGAGGAACCAATAAATCATGACCTGGAAGCACCAGCCACTGTGCCCCTCTGTTCTGCACAAAGAAAAGGAAATACTGGCTCTCTAATCTATTTCTTTGTGGACACAGAACACCTGGAGATTATGAAGGGGTGCAAATTAAAACATGAAAGCTAGAAGTTTTCTAAAATGTGTAAACTTGTTTCTTTGGGATTATAAAGGCCTGATTCCAGGAACATAGGAATAGTAAATACCCCTTCCCCTTTGCTGTGGGTAGTACTGGCCAAGGAAGAGAGGACACATGCTCTCTGAAAAGCCTATGCTTGTTTCTCCTTATTCTCACAGTTTGCTCTGGTGAACAGGATGCCACATCTTTCTCATGGTATAGCTAAATACTATGACACAGCGTTAATCTGGTATAATGAATGGCAGTACAATGGACAGATTCCTCAAGGACAGTAGTTCTCCCTTGAAAGCTCAGTGGGTATTCTACAAGAAAGAATCACATCTTTGCTGTGCTTTTGCATTTAGATCACAGAGCTGTTTTCTTCTACAATTTGACTTATCTATCCAGACTAATAAACTCTGTCCAACATATCTTCAGAGCTTTACAATATAGAAACCTTAGTGTAGAAGAGAACAATGGGTAGACAAAGGAAAGCTTAAATGTCAAACAGTGTGAGCCACACACATTGATCACTCAGGTTCCACTGTGGATTTTCTTTAGATCAACCCCTCAAAATCTTATTCAGAGCTTAATCATTCCTACTTTAGATAAAATTCAAACATAGCTCCTTTCCAGACTAAAGCAGAAAGTTAGAAGAAGGAATGTTCAGAAGTATAGGAGAAATCGTGGAGATGTAGGATTGCTTATCAGACTGAACATTGTCTTGAGCTCTTGCTTCTGAATGAGGTAAATTGTCAAAGTTTCTTTCTTAGGGTCTACTTTTCTGAAGTGTCACTCAGTACCCACTTCAGAATACGTTCAGTATATAAATATTAGATATGAAAGTTATGTGCTTTATCTGGGATTCAAACAATACTGTAACTCCACCCATCTTCCAGGAAAAAAGTCAGGGAGAAATAACACCGAGACATGATAGTGTAGATAAAAAGCTACCTCCAACACTGGCCTTGAACATGCACTGTCTCTAGTCAGTGACAAATGCGGAAACACCCACCTGGATAGAGGAAGTCAGGCTCATGCTCTCAAGAAACAGTGTGAGATGTATATAAGCTCAGGGCGTTTTTAGAGTATCCATCCCCTTTCATTTGAGAGGCAGTCAGTTCTGGGACTTTTTCTCTGTTTAAGCCTGAACTCATTGATAGTACCAGGTACAGAACACTATAGATCTTTGACTGCCAATTTCTCTAGTAAGCTTGGCTAGCACTAAATGATAACATTAACTTGACTAACATTAACCAAGGGCACTTTGATCTTAACAGCTTAAAAGACCACATTTGCTATAAATATTTGATGTTTATAACCCACTTCTACATATTTTGTGATTCACCTCCATGAGCTAGTCAACTACTATGGTTCCATCTGCATCATCTGCCATTTTACACATCAGCAGCTGAGTGCAGAGATTGGCTGATTAGAAAACTAGGGTGAATGCCACTTTCTGAGAGGTATTTTCCTGAATAGATATGCATCTTATGAAAAGTACCTTAGAAATTAAGAAAAATGGATATTCTGTTCCTTCCAGAAATACATCTGGATCTTTTTTCAATACATGCACTGCTGCTAAGCTCTATGTTTAGCCACTGGTTAAAGTGACAGACACAAGAGGATATGTGAGCAGACTTCATGCCATATAAATAAGTAGAAGCCATAAGGTTTCCTCTCTCTCCATGGGACAGAATTTGGTGTTCTTGGGAGAGTCCAAGTTGAACTAGGAAACATTCACAGAGAAAGAATTCAATCCTTTTAGAAATCTGATGGCTAAGTGTTCTAGTAACCCCTTGAGGCCACAGAAATAATCAGAACTCTCTCTGTCATTTACAAAGTAGATGGTCAGACACAGTCATTTGGAACCCTAGTTAAGAATAATGAGTTTGTAGATAGGGTTCTTATCTTGGTTGTGGCCTTCTCTAAAACTTCAAAAGCTGATCAGTCTGGAATAATACTGCTAAATTATAAGACCAAGAAATTAACTTTGATGTGTTTTTAAAATGTAAAATTCATCTAGTTAAAGTAAAATATATAACTATAATTCAATTCTCCCTTTAACTAACTTAAACCAGTTTCAAAGAATAATTCAAAAAATATAAAACAGTGAAGCACTTAACATGATACTTTGTCTAATTTACTCACTTATATCAAGCCAAACCTCTTTCCTCCCCTTAGGAAATGAGGAGCTGAAAGGCGATACGTTTCTTCTGTAGTAATTGAGGTCACAGTAATTTGTGTCTTGCAAAATCAAGGATGAATAGAGTTGATTGAGGAGTTGGTTCTTGCTCACTTTTGAAGACACTCCTTCCAGTGTGTCGATGTTAAAGCTCTATTAAACCTAACCCTTACAGCCCAGTACAGCAACGTTTTCTTATTCCTGAATGTCCGTGAAATGGAGGGTTTAACAGCTGCATTTATGTCTATCAAGGACTTTAAAAACAATGTCATCTACTATTTCTTCCCCTTTGGGTGCAGTTTTGAAAGGTGTTCTTTGCTGGTAGAGATTGGAAACAAGAATGATGTCCTTGAGGGCAGTGGGTGCTATGTCAAGACAATGCTTTTCTTTTAGGAAATTGCTAAAACTGAGAGGCAAGTGAGGATGTAGGAATGCCAATGTCTCTAAAATGGAATGCTAGTAAAGAATAAGTGATTCTTCTCCACTGAAATGATTCCATGTAATTAATACCTGAATGATGCCCTCTCTCTCTCTCTCTCTCTCTCTCTCTCTCTCTCTCTCT